>PVKH010002607.1:13852-26829 GCA_004027955.1 Chaetophractus vellerosus
GAAAAAAAAAAAAAAAATTAAAAACAGAAGGAAAGCATTGGCAAAACAGCAATTCTTAGCCCAATTTAACATCTAGTAACTTGACCTGCTAATCACTGGTCAAAATAGATTAACTCTTATCATACAACCTTCTACTCCATTGAATTTTCCAATCTTTCTGGCTCTGCTTCACTTCTCATAAACTTTTTATGTACAAAACATTAAAAGGTAATTCATGCCAGGCCTACTCATAAGCATTTAGCTTGAATATCAAATTCATTTATATGCTGTTAGATATAAGAAGAGAAAAACCTCCTTCACTTGTGAGTAAGGTAAAACTGTAGAGCAAGACAAAAGGTAATATACGTAAGAGCCAAAATTTTAACTTGGTCAAAATTCTCCTGCTGTGTGCATCTGATATTTTGCCTCTGAGAATTGAACTTATTAGCAGTCTTAAAGTAAAAAAGACAGGATATTTTTCAACAAGGGCCTCTGCTTTGCCAAACATCCCAGAGTTTGTCTCCAAGGACTTAAAAAGAAAGGAAAGAATGAAGAACGGAAACCATAAAGCATGCAGTAAGGCTATCATCTAATTACTGAATGAATGGCACAGTTGTTTTGTGTGATTGCACTAAGCGAGTTATCCACTGCTAGCTTCATTGACAAAAAGGGAATCTACACAAATTATAAGGAAATTCAAGCACTAAAGGAATGTTTTGGTTCAGAGGTTTGCAATGACTATTGGCTTTGGTTTTTGGCAAAGTCTGACTTTGCCTTATGAACTCGGCTCTGCTGGGTCAGCCCGAAGCATTCCTAAAAGCCTAGAAGAGGACAGACTTCCTTGTCATCTGTATCCCATCAATAAATTAAAGTGATGTTCTCCAGCTCGTGTTTGTTTCTTGGCAGGCTAATCTACAATCAGAAAAAGAAAAGCCTTTCATTTGTGGACTCCAGCTAAGGAAGGAAGCTTTTGTATGTGGATTCACCGGAGACCAAAATATTAAAAAGTGGAAGAGGAAAACCATATGTTGCAGTTCTCTCAAGCAAGCAGCTCAAAGTCCTGGTTAAAGAAATGCTTTGGTTTGTTATGCAGAAAACAAACAATTTTACTATGAAAAGAGGCTATACTAATAACAATAATGATACCACTGAATGTTATAAATATTGACCTTGTAAGTGGTGTTCTGTTTTCTCAGATTACTTTTATATAAAAAAACCTACAAATTAGATATTTCAAAGAAACCTAAGCTGGTCAAACATTTTAGCATAATACTTTCAGATTTGCACTTCAATTAACAAGGAAGTGAGAGATCACGGAATTATAACCGAGTAGAATGGAGGATAATTTTCATAAATCCATGGCTCCCTCTTTTATAGATAGCGATCACAAAGTAGGTTGATACATTATACTTGTAGTAATGGAGTCCAGAGTAATGTAGGATGTGAGAAAGAGTCACTGTAGTGATTTAGCTATTTTGTGTAATCTGGAGCATATTTCAGAGTCTATTAAATAATGTACTTTTAAGAAGTTTTTCTTGTCTCTCTTGATTGTTGAAGGGTGAAAGTTGCCCTTGTTCATTTGTGAACGAGTATACTGGTGGGGTCCTCTTCCAACTGCCTATAAGGGGTCTTAGCCTGACTACGTTTGTGCTCAGTTTCCTTTTTATCTCTTTAAAGCCGCCAAGCAGTAGATCCTACTTTAATGCCTGTGTCATTTTGAATGGTAATGAATGTGATTCTAGCCTGAGATTTCAGGACTTTCTGACTTCATGTACCAGTGGTTCAGTTCCTTATAGACGGGAATTGATTTATTTTTCTTTTGTAGTAAGAGTCACTTACAAAGTTCAGCAGCAGACCAAGTACAAGGAATACAATTTGTAAGAATGTTGGATAAAATATTGATAAAGTGGTTATGTCAGGCGGAAATCTGGATCGGACTTTGGCTACTCAGTAGATAGTGGAATGTGTACTTACCTAGTTTATTGGAGGGACTAACCCACAAGTCAGAGAATTTTACAACTAGTTCTATCCTTACTTGGTAGTGGATAACACAATCTCCAGAGCCAGGCTGCCTGGATTTGAATCTTGACTCTACTACTTACTAGCTGTATGATTTGAGCTAGTTACTTAACTTCTCTGAGCCTCAGCTTCCTCATCTTAAAATGGGGATAAAAATAATACTTACCTAATAGGGTTGTTATAAGGATTAAAATAGTTAATATGCCTGGCACATAATAATCACTATTTAAATGTTCAATAAAATAAATTATTCTCCTATTGACAATAAAGATCAGATCTTAGCCTTTCTATGTTCAGTTATTCTGTTTGTAAGGAGAGGTAATAACTAGTGCTCCTTACATCATGGAGGTCTCCAACGAGTAAATTACCTTATCTTTTGACCCATTCTGGCTTCCAGATACAGGAAATGTGTTATCTAAAGATGAGGCTCTAAATATTTCTGGCAAAACAAAACAACAATAATAACCTTGCCCTCCATTGCTCCAGGCATTGAGCAATGGACTGCCAAATGGCACTCAGAGCGGAATTTAAAGTGGTAGTGATAACATTCCATCAGGGTCTGATTGTGGACAATTGAGTAATGCTTTCCACTGAAGAGAGAGACTTGAGGAATTCTCCATTAGAGGAACAAAGAAATTTTCTCTTAATTTTAATCACCCTGAAGAATCCTTTGTCTCTTTTCTGTGGCATATCAAGCAGGAGGGAGAAATGAGCACTTGAAAGAGAGTCACTTAAAAAGTTAGCAGCAGTTCAAGGGTGAGGAGTTCAATTTATGACTTTGGGCAGATTATTTCCTTTTGAAAGAAAATTGCTTTGTAAATAAAAGAAATCTTTCATTTAGCTCTGCTTTATTAATTTGTTTATTATCTTCCATCACAGTTCTCTGCTATTAGTCATTTGAACAGCAATGAAGTATTTATTCCTCTTAGAAAATCTCCCATAATCAAAGAATAGACACATATAATTTCAATTCAAAACTCTTTTTTTCTTGATCCTCAAGTTTGAAAGAGTTCTTAAAATGTATTCAATTCAACCCATTGAGATTTGGCATGCATAATAGAGTAAATGCCCTGTATACTTTCCCCTCCAAGAACAAGAAAACACACCGTCTCTGGACAACTCTGATTGTCATAAAAATCTTTCCTAGCATTAAAGGCTAAAAACTTGGTGAGAGAAGGAGAGAGAGACAGAGAGAGAGAGAGAGAGAGAATTCACATTATATACGAAAATTTTTGTTTAATCAAATTGTGCATTCTTTTTATAAATCCATTCAAATCATAGAAAACTAGAATAGAAATTAATATGTATCATATCTTTGGAGAGGTAATGACTTTTAATGTTTAAATATAATAGAAACAAAGAAAAAGAGTTAGAATTCACAAACCAGAAACTTAAATTTTCTAGGCAACAACACAATAACTAAAATGATAAGGCAAACAGCTAAAGCAATTGGCTAAGCAATTAACATAAAAGGATTTACAAATAGGGAGGAAATCTCAGGGAAGTGGTGGAGTAGGGAGCTCTGAGACTCAGTCCTTCCTCCAAAACATCTATTAGACAGGCAGAAACTGTCTGAAACTTCTCTTTTGGGTCTCTGAAGGCCAGAAGAATATTGTACAGCATCCAGGGAAGAGCAGGAGGAGGTGGCTGATAAGCTGTGGTAAAGAACAGTAAAGAGCTCTCTTCCTGTGGCGGCTGCCAGTGCCCAACCTTCACTCTCATGGCAGGGCACATTGGGGTCCAGTCCCTGGCTATCTGCTGCTGACAGAAAAGAACATAAAAATCCTCTTCTCCAAGAACAGGAGTGGGCACAGGTGAACACTGATCACAGCTTTTGATTAGCAAATTTGGATCACTGGGTCCTGCTCTGAGCTACTATTTTAGCCCACCCTGAACAAGGGCAGTGGCAACCATTATTTCAACACTGACCCAGATAAGGGAGGGGAAGCAGTGGAGATTTAAAAACCAGTGCCTCCTCAGAGTTGCAGGAATAAGTTCACTGAAGGGCAGCATTTGCAGGCAGGCCAGGAAAGCACAGTTTCAGAAAGCCATCAAAGAGGCTTCTGGCATCCTTCCTGATCTGCTCCCCAGGGTACTTTGAAGCTGATCTATGCCCTGGTCATGGGTCTCTGGCCTTGTTTTGGCTGAGAAATACTGACTTGGGAAAGTCTTCTTCCTGGAGAGTCTCATCCCAGAATTTGTCCTCCAGGTGAAAGCAGCCAGAGACAATGAAAGGAATGTAAAAGAGCTACAGAGGCAAAACAAAAACAGTGTGGGGATCCTGCCCCCCCCCACACACACACACACAAGTCTTCAGCAAAGCAGACTGCATGACCTAGGCATAAGTTAAAGGTCAACAAACTTTCCCTGAAGGAAGAGAATGTATAGATGACAAACTTCCCCAGAGAGGAAGGAATGTATAGATGTTATCATAAACTATGATCTTCCCAAAGCAATGGACATCCTTGGTAAATGTCCTTCTTAAGAGCTTAGTGAAAACATCACCACACCCCATGTGTATGCTTCACATGACCTTAGCAGGAACTCTGTTCTCAAACCCTATGGAATGTCCTTGTTATCACCCCTATGGAATGTCCTTGTTTTGAGACTCCTTATATCACCCCTCATTTTTCCTATCTCTCTGCAGGGCACTAACTTCATTCATTCTTTGATTGGCTACTGTCAAAATTTCTCTTCTGTCTGTAAGTCCCAATAAAGCTCATGCCTGTCTAAATGCCAGGTGTGTTCTTTGGTCTTGCAGCCTCACCAATTCATGTCCTTCAGGAGCTGGATTGTAACAAACAGAACAGATAAAATTCCCTGAGAAGGAACAGAAGAAAGGAAGCTTTCTCTTGGAGATGAAACAATTGCACATAAGTTTTAGCCAGAGCAGTTAAGCAAGAAAAACATATAAAAGGCACTCAAACTGAACAGGAAGAAGAAAAATACTCTCTATTCACAGATGACATAATTCTATAAATGAAAAGTCCCGAAAAATCTACAACAAAACTACTAGAACTAATAAAAAAGTTCAACAAAGTGATGGGATACAAGATTAATATGTAAAAGTCAGTAGTGTTTCTACATGCTAGGAATGAGCAATCTGAGGAGGAAGTCAGGAAAAAAATTCCAATTATAAGAGAGACTAAAAGAATCAAATATTTAGGAATAAACTTAACCAAGGACAGAAAACTATAAAACATTGCTAAAAGAAGACCTAACTAAGTGGAAGGCCATTCTATGTTCATGGACTAGGAAACTAAATATCATTCAGATGTCAATTCTACTCAAAATGATTTACAGATTCAATGCAATCCCAATAAAAACCCCAACAACTTTTTTTGCAGAGATGGAAAAGCCAATAACCAAATGTATCTGGAAGGGTAAGGGGCCCTGAATAGCCAAAAAACATTTGAGGAGGAAGAACAAAGTTGGAAGACTCATACTACCTGACTTTAAAGCATATATATTACTTAGCTAGAGTGGCAAAAACAGGATGATATTGGTGAAAACCTAGATATATATACCAATCAAATTGAATTAAGGGTTCAGAAATAGACCCTCGTATTTATGTCCAATTGACTTTTGGCAAGGCATTCAAGTCCACCCAGGGGGTCAGAACAGTCTATTTAATAAATTTTGCTGGGAAAACTGGATACCCATATCCAAATGAAAGAAGGATGGCCCCCATCTCACACCTTATACAGAAATTAACTCACAATGAATCAAGGACCTAAATATAAAAACTACAACCATAAAACTCCTAGAAAAAAATGTATGGAAACATTTTCAAGTTCTTGCAGTAGGAGGTGGTTTCTTAAATGTTATATCCAAAGCACAAGCACTGAAAGGAAAAAAAATAGATATATGGGACGTTCTCAAAATTAAATTCTTTTTGTGGTTCCAATGACTTTGTCAAGAAGTGAAAAGGCAGCCTAGTCAATGGAATAAAATGTTTGGAAAGCACATATCAAATAAGGGTTTGCTTTCCACGATATATAAAAAGATCATACAACTCAATGATAAAGAGACAAGCAACCCAATATAAAAGTGGGCAAAAATTTTGAATAGACATTTCTCCAAAGAGGAATTACAAATGGCTGAAAAGCACATGAAAAGTTATTCAACATCACTAGCTATTGGTGAAATACAGTTTGCTAAGGCAATCTACGGACTATAGTAAAAGTAAAAATATGCTTCATCAATTGTAACAAATCTGCTTCTCTAAATCTCTGCAACTCAAATCTGCTGCCTGGCCCTTATACCTGAGACCACACCCACCGAGGGGTGGAGCCTAACACCCTCCTGACGGTGGCCCAATTAATGCCCTTATCATAAACCAAGCATGCCCAGATGAACAGATGAGTTTATAAGCATAATCCAGTTTATATTTTTGGAATTCATAATTACATAAACCATTACAACAATCCTTTGGAAAGAATTTGCTGGTACACAGTAAAAAAAATGAATGAATGAATAAATAAATAAATAAATGTGAGTGTGTGTTTGTGCATGTATATATATATATATATATCTACCAAGTAATCCTCCTTGTAGGAATTCTATTCTATGTAAAAATTCAAAAGAGAAAAGAAACTATCTATATTAGTATCTTCCTAAGAGTGTTATATGAAATAACAAAATATTGAAAATAACAAAATATTGAAAATAACAGTGTCAACCCATATCTTCCGTCCAAAGGACAGTTTAAAGCCATTTCAAAAGATAATTCTGGGTACTATGTAGCAATATAAAAATGCTATGTTGCTGATTGGTCCGACTCTTTTATGAATTCATCTTTCCATGCAATACAATTAGTACTTTCTTATATATTATCCACTTCTTACAACTTGAAAATCATATTCTCTATTTTATAAATAATTCCTAGAATCTAAGATCAGCCCACAAATCTATCAGGTGGAATATATATTATGGTATTATGGAGAGTATGAATTCTAGGAGCTTAGGGTCACATTATACACAATCAGAAGCAGGAGAAAGAGAGGGAGGGTTTCCTTTTTATTGGAGTTCTGGCTTCTAAAAACTGAAGTAAATTCTTGAAATTTATTCACTTAAGGCTTTGTCACCTTTCCAATAGCCTTTTTAACTTTCCTTTCCAACATTCTATAGTCCCTCTCTTTAGAAACTCAGTCCTTTAATACCCATCTCCCTCCCCGAGCAACCCACACAGGTCTGCCCTGTGATCCATTCTTTCCCCTGTTTTACTAATCAAAATTCTTAGTTCTTCATGTCTGAGGGTTGTCTTAGTTTTCCTGTGCTGCTATAACAAAATACCAGAAACTGTTTGGCTGAAACAACAAATCATTTGTAAATAGACTCTTTGAAGAGTCTATTTACACTGAATCAGGGTGGGCCTTAACCCAATATGACCAAAGTCCTTAAAAGCAGAGGAAATTTGGACACAGAAGCACAAGTCAGAGAGACTATTTTTGGAACTTGGATTCATGCATCAGTTAGTTATTGCTGTGTGATAAACCATCCCAAAACTTAAAGGCTTGAAACAAATATTTACTATCTCTCACAAGTCTACAAATCAACTTGGCTGTTTTGTTTTTCTGGGCTGGGTACAACTGATCTCAATTGAGTTCCTACATGTGTCTATGGTCAGCTGAAGGAGTAGGCCAGGGTCTAGAAGATCTAGGATAGCATCATTGGGAAAATTCATTTCTGCTTCATGTGGTCTCTTATCCTTCAACAGACAATCCAGGCTCATTTTTATCATAGTGTTAGGGATCCAAGAGAGGAAACAGCATCATACAAGTACTTTTTTAAGCCTCTGTTTGTATCAAGAGCTTTACTATTAGATTGGCCAAAGAAAATCATGTGGACAAGCCCAGAATCAGTGTGGAAGAGCACTATCAAAAGGCATAGGTGCAAAGGGCAAGACAAATTTGGACCATGAGAGCAATTAATATGCCATACTTCAGCTAATGTGCTTAGAAAAAGTTAAGCTTACATACAAGCCTGCTTACAGGTGTGTTTCTAGCTGCCTGTATGGTTGGCATTTACTGACAATAATACACAACCTACTTTCTAGGATCTGTGCACCTTTGTCAAGTCCCTCTTTTCCTCTGTGTGCCCTTGTCAAGAAACTCTGGCACCCACAAGCTCTTGAAAATGGTCTCATAGCCCTGCGCCATTTGGCACCAAAGGTGTCTCCACACACTCTTGATAAGGACTCAAACAGCCCATGAGCAGGTTTTTAAAATCCTGAAAAGTCTTCTGAATCTGTAGAATCTCTCACTCACTTGTGCATCAGAAGCTATAGTCACACACCAAAGTCATATACTATGTTTCCAAAGGCAGTAACAATGGAAAGCTGACACAATATATACTTCTGCAAAATGCCAAAGTCAAAAGGATCTGCCCATACATTAAAATTGAATGTCTAACTGTATAAAATAGTGAACCAAGTGGTGGAAGATGGACTGTGTTTAACAGTATAAACATGAGAGTGTTCTCTCATGAACTATAACAAATGTACAATACTAATACATGGTGTCAGTAATGGGAGGCACATAAAAAAACATATGCCAAATGTAAGCCAAGGACCATAGTTAGTGGTAATAGTCTGATGATTTTCTTTCATAATCTGTAACAAATGTTCCACAACAATGTAAATTGTTGGTGGAAGGGTGATGTTTGAGAATTTTGCGCATTAAACATGATTGTTTCGTAAGCTCACAACTTCTCTAATAAAAATATATTTTTTTAAAAAAACAAATGTCTAAGCCATACCAAAATCACCTTCATGTTTTATTTTTATCAGCAAATTCTACTCTCATATAGCTCTTAATGTTTCTGACCTATACACCAAATTCTGGCATTTTCAAGAAGTCTTAATAAATAACTCCCTTCTCTCTTGCTGATAATATATTAAAAATTGAAAAGGCAGAAAACAGTGGCAGATAGTCAACAAAAATATCACCTTTATGTTTGATAAAGGCAAAGCTAAAGAATGTGACAGTGTAAGAAACAAATGTCCTTGTTATATGAACCAGAACCCTAGAATTAGGCAGAATTATTTACTCAGGCAATAACAATACTGATGGGATTTGGCCTCTCATGATGGGAGTTGGGTGGTCTGTTCTACTAACACTCACTTTGTGGAAAGCAGAAATATGCTGCTTTCTGCTTCTTGCTTCCTGCAGGCTTTTCTTCCCCACAGGAAAAAGAGTGGAAACTAAGCCAAGTAGTTTTCATTTATTCTTCACAAATGTAGACCTCAAATACATCATTGATTGCTATCTGGGGAGGATTAAATAAAGGAGTAAAATCACTCTAATTTAGCTATCTCAATATTGAAAGAAATCAGAAATAAGTAATATGTATTTCTCCCTAAGATCAACAAATAGAATAAGAAAAATATCCATGAGATAATGGGAAAATATTCCCTGAATTGAAGGAAAAGGGAAATATACACATTAAAATGCATTACTATAACTTACAATGTGAAGAGTAAATCCTATAGGACTCATGGTAAAATATTAGAAAACTGGGCAAAGCATATTAAACTGTTATTTTCAGATATTGGAAATCAGGCAGTGCAGGAGTGTGGTCTCTGAGAGAAGTCAAACAAGGTGTGTCTTACAACTGCTCTATCTTTTTGCCAGTAGGCAATTTTAAGGTCATGGTATAAGAAGTAGGACTTAAACAGAACCTAATGATGTCACTAAGTTGTGGATGTCAGGGATGTCAGTGAGGAGAGAAATTGCAGGGCAGAGTATCAGAACAGAGTACTATGCAGAGAAAAAGCTTCATAAATCTGCTTAAGGTTCTCCTTGAGTTTTTAGCTAAAACTAATCTGCTTGTTCATATGGTGACACTCCATGAGACTAGGGAAAGTTTTGAAAAATGCATGTAATCACACCCTCAGTCAAGATATGCAATATTTCTATCACCCAGAAAGTTCCTTCAGACTTAGTAAGCCCCTCATTCCAATCCTAGTCCCTGGCAAGCACTGAGCTCTCTCCAATTCCTATTGATACAGCTTAGCTAGGTCTTACAACTCTTTGGGTTACTCTGCCATTTCCTTCCAGGGACATTATTCCACTCAGGATATCATGCAACATGAATCTAGCTATTGATTTGAAGTCTACAAGGGAAGGAAAAGCCAGATATTGAGGAGTACCAGCATCATCTTGACAAGCCCTTAATTCAAATAAGTTCTTTGTCAGGTGAGGGGAAACTGTTCACCTCTAGCAAGTGGGAGGGAGCTGTTTTGGTGCCCCATAAATTAGGATTCAACAACCAAAATCTCAGATCTTAAAGTCCTATTCCTTTTTATCAGAACTCTAACTTCAGGACAGGACATTTGCCAAGGTTGTGAATTCAATCTACTTCATAACTCTGCTATGCATATAATTAAATCTAAGAACTAATTTTCAGCATAGTTTGCCCTGTGGCCTGAAGAGATAATGGTCTCTTTAAATGCCATCATGGGGGCTTTTTAACTTCATAGCATTCTTGAGTTGATAGCTGTCTATCCTGAGCCTGCAACTTTATTTTTCCAAGTATTCTAAAACATTTAGGGGCTGGCTCGATAGCCCAGTGGATAGGGCACCGGCATACCACATGGGAGGCCCCGGGTTCGATTCCCGGGGACCTCTCCTAGCGGGCAGACCGCCTTGAGAATGGCAAGCCGCCATGTGTGGGCCAGAGCCGCCTTGGGCAGGGCAAAAAGCTGCCACGGACAGGCAAAGCCGCCATGGGCAGGGCAGGTTGCCCGCGAGTGGAGCGCAGCCAGCCACCTGTGAACTGAAAGCCGCCGTGAATCGAAGCAGAAGCCGCCCACAAGCGGGGAAAGACGCGCCTGCACAGTGATCAGTCTCGGCGCGTCCCTGCAGCGGGGGGGAGGGGAGATATGTAATAAAATAAATAAATCTTTTTAAAAAATAAATAAATAAAATAAAATAAAATAAAATAAAACATTTAACAAAAAGGACCTAGTTCTATAATCCTTAAAATTACCAATGTCCCCAAAACTGTTTGATGCTTCTGCTTCCATAGAAGCTAATAATTCATCTTCCACCTGTCTTTTCTCATTTCATAACCGTGAAAATTTTAGAAATTGTGATGCTATTACTTGCCACATGTTACTATTCACTGAATTGCCTCTAGAAATGAATCCTTATCACCATCCTACTTATCAGTGATCCAATTCTCTTAGCATAGGTATCAGAATCCATGTCAGAAAGCAGAGCTTGAGACAAAAGTTTTTGTGAAAGTAATTCCAGGAAGGGGTCGCAAATGAAGTCCAATATCTTACATGCATACTATAAAAGCAAATAGGGAAAAGGAGGTGGCTCAAGTGATTGGGCTCCCACCTGCCACATGGGAGGCCCATGGTTTGGTTCCCAGTGCCTCCTAAAGAAGACAGCAAGCTGGTGTGATGGCATGGCAAGCTGATACAACAAAATGATGCAACAAGAGACACAAGAAAAACATAATAAGAGACACAACAAAGTAGGGGACAGAGGTTCCCAGTGCCTCCTAGAGAAGACAGGCAGGACAGCTAGCTGGTGCAAGGGCCACGCACGGTGAGCTGATGCAGTAAGATGACACAACAAGAGACACAGGAGAAAGAACATAATGAGAGACACAATAAAGCAGGGAATGGAGGTGGCTAAAGCGATTAGGCTCCTGTCTCCCATATCAGAGGACCCTGGTTCTGTTCCCAGTGTCTCCTAAAGAAACAAAAGAAGAGGAACAGACACAGCAAGTGCAAACAATGAGTGGGTGGGGAGAAATAAACAAATAAAATAAATCTTTTAAAAAAAGCAAATACTAGAAATGCATATCAGTGAATAGTGGTAACTAATAAAAAATGTTCAATAAATTTGAATGAATTGCTATATGGTACATATAGATAAAACAATTATGCCAGCAAAAATTGGTACTAAAGAAATATCAAAATGTAACAAATTTGAGTGAATTCCTGTATAGATGGTCATAATGCATGATTAAAACAAAATAATTGAATAAAACCTGGAGCAGATCGTAGAACAAGGTAATAAACCTGAAGGAATTGTTTTAGCACACATTTCTTGAATAGTAAGGTATAAAACAAGCAACAGAGAAAAGGAAGTTCTGATGGAAAATGGCTTTTCAATGATATAGTTGGTATGTAATAAAGAGCAAATATGTTCGGTGAATGTATCATAAAGGTTTAAATTTCAGCTTCATTGCACATGGACAGTAAAAGTGATGAGATGGGAGTGAATATTGTTCAAGCGGCAGAGTTCCTACCTCCCACATGGGAGGTCCCTGTTTGGTTCCCAATGCCTCCTGAAAAAAACAAAACAAAACAAACAAACAAACAAAAACAATGTACCATCAAAACAAAAGAAAAGGTCAACTCAGGGAAGCTGATGTGGCTTAGTGGTTAAGCACAAGCTTCTCACATAAGTTCCGGGGTTCAATCGCCAGAAAAAATAAAAAGTGATAAGGTGACTCTTGGAAAAGAAAAGGGAGAATTAGGTTTGAGAGGAGAACTTAGGCTCCTCTGGCTCATGGCGATTTGTAACCTGACCTCAGGGCACAATTCTGTCTTCATCTCTACACTCTTCTCCCAAGGCCTCAGTTGCTGCAACTCTGCAATGAGGAAGTGGGTCTAGGGACTCCAGGGTCCACTGTCCAGATCTCAAATACTGTAACTGTGATCAAGAAGGAATGTCTGTGTCATCCTTTTCTTCAAAGAAGGCAACCACTCTCTCCATGTCTTTCCGTGCATGACATTGTTTTGTATATGGTCCAAAATTAAGGTGCAATATTACATGTACCTTAACTCTGGGAACACCTGGGGGGCCTTGAATGTCCTAACCCAAAGTTCACCAACCTACTTTGCTTCCATGGATAAGGTCTCCTGGCCTATTCATGAGCTCAAGGCACAACTCCTGATCATCTCTGAGTAGTGGGCTTTCAGGTTCCCTGCCAGCTCGTGGCATTATTGAAATAAT
>PVKH010002608.1:0-26717 GCA_004027955.1 Chaetophractus vellerosus
GTCAAAATGTCTGGTGGGGGTGAGGGGACGTTAAAGAGCAGAGACAAAATGTCCTAGTTAAGTTTTTACTGCTTCTTTAAGTAAGCATAAAATTTGTGGACAACTTCATGGATTCACATGGTGATAAATAAAAATTAGTGTAATTCCCTCATACTCTGATAGAATCACTCTCTACACTCATCTTTGTGTTTTTATTATTTTATTTTTAATATAAGCCTTAGAATATTAATTTAGATAAAAACAATATAGGTTGAGGAAAGAGAGCCAATAGGTAGGAGACATGAATATGACATGATGGAATGGCCAGTGTTGAGGGTGTACATCAGAATATGTAGGTCTCGAATTTTACTTCCACCAGAAATGTATGAAATTTTCAGATTCTCTGCATCTTCCCAAGGACTTGGTATTTTCAGCTTTTAAAAAGTTTAGCTATTTCAATAGGTTTCTGATATTGTATTTTATAATTCCAGATGAAAATATAATTTATTAATTAGATTAGGAACCATGAGGTTTTAGAAACCTGTTTGAATGAACAAAACTAGGAACCATAATATAGAAAAGTTTCTGCTTTCCAACATAAGCTTTCTAAAGTTTTCAACACACTTGACAAAGTACTGATAATGTGAAAAACCCTGCACTGAACACAGCTCAGAACAAAGGAAAACAAATTAACAAATTGTATGTAAATTGTGTGTTCCTGGGAGAAATTACAACTAAGACTCAATGTGACACTTATCAAACTAAACATATATATCAGTGATCATTTTGAATAAATAAAAACTGAATATATATATGTTTATATGTGTATATCTATTACTGTTTCCCTATTAAACACGTGTGTATAAGTATTTTTGTGTAAAAATATATCTGTATATACATATATAAATTCATAGATGTTTCTTCTTATCTTAAAATCACTTGCTTTATCTGTCATATAAACATAACAGGAAAATATCTTATTTAAGCATAGCCATTATTTTAATCTTAATAATAAGTTCTCAATTTATTTTTAATTTATCATCATAAAAATTACTGATATTTATTTGTTTTTAAACAGTTTTAAATATTTAGAAGAAATAAGTTGTCAGGAATTTTTACTCACAAGGATATATAATTGTTTTTGTGGTCAATCAATAATACACTTTGTTGAGTATTCCTTTATGCCAAGAAGATTGCATCCTATATTGACAAGTCATTGTTAAAATGGTTTCTTATTTATAAGATATAATTTCTTTTTCTTCTGTAAAATCATAGAAGCATAGACTTAGTTGAATTGTTCTAGCAGATTTTTAAAGTTATTTTCCTCTTTTTAGTTCATAAGTTCTCTGTAAACAGCCACCACTAATTTTCTAAACAAAATGTTATATGTATTTTACAATTGGAACTGCATCGAGAACTCAAGGAATGGAACACTTTGGCCAATGAAGAAATTACATGTTTTTACATATATACATATTTTCTCATTAAGGAGGGTCATATAAAGCATTTTAAGATGAAGTTCATAATCTAGATACATGCCATGCCAAAATAGCTGGTGGATGTTTAGATATCTGTAATATCAAGAGGGCTGAAGGAATGACATCATTATTTTTACCCAAGGCTACCCAGTGCAAAGACACAGTAGGCATTTCAATGAATTTTAACAGGATAAATGAAGTATACAGTTAAAAATTTATGTTTGCTTGTGGGTAAATGCATCTGTGTTTTCATTTGCAAGTTGTAAGAAAGACAGTAGGGAGGAAAGGAAGAAGGGAAGGGAGAAGGGAAGCACAGGGTAGGGGGTGAGAGGACAATAAAATGAATATGTTTTGCAGGAAAGTATTTATGCACAGATGTGGAATACACATAACTTTTATGTCAGTTCACTTTGGGCATATTCCATCAGTATATCAAAGTCTTGTTGTCATCTCTGTTACAAATATCCACTGAACCCCAATCATGACTTAAATGAAAACTATTGACTTATTCTACCCTCTGGTGTTTTCTCATAACATTATATATTTTTAATAGTTTGTTTCTTCATAATTTTCAGAGAAAGCAGACTAATCCCACTAAATCTACTTTCTCAACATATTGCAGTTTTGATTAAATATCTGAAATATATGACACCTGGTGGTAATCATATATTACTACACACACATCCTTTTTTTTTTGACTACATGTGTGCTCTCATCAACCTTTACGACCTTAAAAAAAGGATATGATTTTTTTTCTGACATTTTGCCTTTCATCACTGTAAGATCTGTTGTCCTGTATATACAGACATTATTTCCTTCCATTTATTCTCCCAGTGTCTTACTTTTTTTCATTTTGTCTTCAAAGAAGTTTTAGGTCACATTAAACTCATGTACAGAATACAGAGGACTCCCACATACCCAATGTCCTCTCCCTTTCCCCCTTCCTGTATTTAATACCTTTTAAAATGTGGATGGTACATTTGTTACAACTGATGTACAAATATTGAAACATAGCTACTAACCATGGTCAATGGTTTACATTATGGTTTACATTTTGGACCATACACTTTTATAAATTTTACATGAAATTTAACATGGTCTGTATCCATCATTGCAAGTTCATGTAGAACACCTCCATTGCCCCCAAAATGCCCCTGTTCCCTCTATTTAATTCCTCCCTCGCCCTCCCCTTGGGGCCCATGGTGACCACCAGGCTTCACTTCTTGAAAGACAAGATTCATAGTTACTTGCAACAACACTGAGGTCTTGACACACTGGTCTGTCCTCCCCTATTAGGCACCACCCGCGCTCTTGAGAGACTCCCTCTCCCCTCCCCGTTTGAGAACAATGCAGCCTTCCCCGGGATGGCAGTCCAACACCTTCCCACTCATTATGTAGTTCTTTACCCACTGATACCACACACTATGACAAAATGATCACTCGTAAACTCCCTAGAAGCCTGTCCCAGGTGTGCCCTGTCCCAAATGCCCCCCCAATCAACACCCTAAATCAGTAACCCTTCCTTGTCATATTGCCAAAATAGCATTCCCAACATTTTAGTTTTAATCACATTCCTGCCAATCCCCAGTGTTCACCTGCTCCCTTCCCTAACCTTCCCCTCAGTTCCATGAACTGTCCAACCCTCCCGCCCTACCCTACTCCACTGATGAAATTATTTCCTTGACAATATTCACCATCAGCAGGCTCTATATCCAGACCGAATAGGGATTTGAGAACACTCTCTTGTTTTACAAATGAAAAGAATTAAAATCTTAAGCTAAAATTGCTGTTTAAGGCCTCATACTTTGTAAGTGTCAAAGGTCCTAATACCATTTCTGTACTTCTTGACAGCCAAAATGAGTTTGGCTAGGACTCCTATCCACCTGTGCCTCTCATACTGCATTAAGGTATACCTGCTTTCTCCCTAAAATGGAAACCTTAACCTATCTCTTTGTTCTTACTGTGTCAGAATTTGTATAAGACAGATACATAATATTTTTAAAGACTACTCCTTTGATCATGTTTTCCCTCAGATGAAGAATGCCCAACATTTATACTGTCAAACCTGTCCTCGTGCTAGAATTTTAGGCACAATCTAGTTCACCTTAACTATATAACACTCTCTTAAATTATTCCCCAGGGAGGATTTTTCTCTCCAGGCACCTACCTGTCCCACACATATTGACACCCTGTGAATGCTTCCCCAAACCATTTGTCTTGAATAACCTGTTTTCCTTGCCTTGAATGGGTTTTTCCACTTTTTCTACCTGTCTGAATTAAACCACTCTTCAGAAATTATCTCAATTATTCCTAACTCTTTCTGGAAGACTCTCTCCGTTAAGTCTGGTCAACCAAAAAAAAAAAAAAAAAGCATTGTGATGGTTAGGCTAATGTGTCAGCTCGGCCAGGTAATTGAGCCCGGTTGTTTGGTCAAGCAAGCACTGGGCTAATTGTAATACAAGGACATTTATGGGCTTTAGTTATCAGTGAGTTTACTGCATAGATGGCTGATTACATCTGCATCAACCAGGAAGATTGCCGTCAGCAATGAATGAGTATCCAATCCGGTGCATGCCTTAAAAGGGGAAGAGATTTAAACATTCAGGGAGAATTTCCCAGCTCATCTTTGGACAGCCAGCTTCTCCCAGAAACTCATCAAGGACCTTTTCATCGGTCTTTCATCGGAGTCCCTGGTTTGCAGCCTGCCTGCGGAACGTGGACTTGTGCACCCCCATGGTCACGTGAGAAACTCTTATAAAATCTCATACTATTAACAGATATCTCCTGTTGGTTCTGTTTCCCTGGAGAACCCTGACTAATACACACATTTTTCTTGAGGGAGCATTTATCTTTTATCATGCAGTTCTATTCTTTACAGCAGTTTGCTATGCTTTAAATGGTGTCATTCCTTAGTTGTTTTACGTGTTTTGGTGTTGTCTCCATAACCTAAGTTGTTAATTTCGTGAGGGTAAAGACCAAGGCTTATATAAATTCTGTAATCTTTGTCATTAATAAGTGGGCTATAAATTCATATTGATTTTAACAGAGAGCAGGGAATAGTCTAGCATAATAAACAACAGTTCTCAAATTCTATGCTTATTTAGAAAGATTAACTTGAAAATTAGTTCAATAAGGCTTTACTTTCTTTGCCTATAACATGGAAGTACTTTAATTAATTCATTGATTTGTGTTAAATTTCCTCACAGTCTTATGTAGAACATTTCAGGAAGAAAGCATTAAATGAAGTCAGAGTTATTAATTAATCTTATTAGTGGTCATTGTACTTGTCTCCCCAACATTAGTTTTATATATTTTACCCTTCCCCCACTGTACAGCAGCCATATAATTTGGAAGGGATTGATTCCCCTCTCTCTCTCCATTTCATGGATGACCTTGATTGGTCTAAATAATCAATATCTTTTATGTCCTGACAAATTCCGGTAATCCTGGCATAAGCAGTGAGCACAAAGCATTTGCCTAGCCACAAAACTGGTTCCGAGTTGACCCAGTCAGCACAAAGTTCATCTATATTTGCATGCATGATCTAATGTGCTTTCTAAAATGTTTAAAACAACTTATTTTGGAATTTCTATCAAATATAACTCAAAGCATCCTAACAATAATTTCTCTTGCTAGTGATGCTTTGAGAAACATGAGATGATAATAAAAATTTTTACCTCACATAGACTTATGTATGCTAAAAAGAGAAAAAAATGACTAAAACAGGTAATATAAATTTATAAATAAAATTTCACTGTTCATATTAGTCTGTGAAATTAGGTACAAATAGCTGCATTGGTCTCTTACAGCAAATCGGTTCTTGGAGAAAAGTTGATGCAGCTAATATTAAAGATCATTTCAAAAGAACTCAAAAAACTAGGCCTCATTTAAAAGAAACACTTTATATAATGTTATGCCTAAAAATATAACTGTATAAAAATTCACACCTTTGGATATTCTAGTGGATTTTTCACAATATCCATATTGTTTATGTGATAAGCCTGCCTTGTAGATTTCTTAAGGTTAGCAAATGTTGTTTTCAAAGTTCTTTGAATAGATAATTGGACTCATTATATTAGGAAATTATAAATGTATATTTGATTTGAAAATATTTATTTTGTTACAAATCTGAATAGCATGGAACAAAAGCTTATGACTGGGAAGCAAATGTGGCTCAAGCAGTTGAACACCCACGTGGGAGGTCCTGGGTTCAGTTCCTGGTGCCCCCTAAGGATGATGAGCAACACAGTGAACTGATACGATGGGCTGGCATGGTGAGCAGACTCAACAAGATGATGCAACAAAGAGACACAAGGAGGAAAACACAATGAGAGACACAACAAGCAGAAAGCAGAGGTGGCTCAAGCTATTAGGCACCTCCCTCCCATGTGGGAGGTCTCAGGTTCAGTTCCTGGTGCCTCCTAAAGAGAAGATGACACACAATGAACAGACAGAGCAGAGAGGGAACACAAACAGTGAGGGGGAGGGTAGGGAGAAATAAATAAATAAAATAAATCTTTTAAAAAATCTTATGATTAAGAAACAAAACAAAAGAAAAATCCCAAGCACATACTAACCATTTAGGATATTTTCCATACAGTATGCTTCTACACTGTGATGAGTATTAAGAAGAATGAATATAAGATAATGGAAGTAATTCCAATTGGGGTGGCAAGGTATGACTTTTGATCTGTAGTTTTGAAGCACAAGTAATATTTTCCAGGAAGAAAAAAGAACAAAGTTCTTTCTATGCAGAGGAAAGAGCATGAGCAAAATCATGGAGGAAAGGAAAGGCTTGGAAATACTTAAAAATACCCGTAGGAAGTGGAATGAGATGAAGTCCAGATTGTAGAAAATATTTAAAACATTATATTTTATTACATAAGCAGTAAGAAGCAAACAAATGTTTTTTGATTAGGGGATAATATTAGATCTGTGCTTTGCAGAGGACATTCTTTTGGAGTTATGAAAGCTGGATTAGAAAAGAAAAAAAAATACTGGAAAAGGGAGAACCATCTGCCAAGGACTTAGAACAATTGCAAAGCAAAATGGAGACGAGGGAACACATTTCACAGATATTTCTCAGGTGATACCATAGGACTTGTGGCTAAACAGTTGTGGGGATGTGGGAGGAAGACAATGGTTGAGGTTCAGGGAATATGTAGCAATCAAGAAAAAAATAATGACAGCAGAGCATGCTTAGGGCACAGACTTAGTAGTAGGTGTTCTGGAAACCATTGTTAAGTCTACATTGTCCCTTCAGGAGAGAGAGGCTAGGAGGAGAAAAAAAGAGGTCTGAAGTCAACCTTGGAGAACATAGCATTTAAGCTGTGGTGCAGGAAGAAGAATCCCAGAAGGAACCAGGAAAGGAATTAGGAAAGGAGAATGAGGAAAAAGTGTTGGAGAGTTATGCAAGGGAGGGTTTTTCTAGAGGAAAGAAAGTGAACCTTATCAAATGCTTCAGGGAGATCAAAAAAGTTAAATCTGAAAAGATACCACTGGGTAGAGCAATTAGCATTATTGAGAGGACAGTTTTAGCATCAAACTGAGGGAAAGTGGTTTAGATTGCTGATAAAAGATGAGGAAGAAGGAAATTCAAGTACAGACTGTGTGAGCTTACATTTTGTGAGTTTTAAAAATAGTAGTTAGGGGAGAAAAAAAACAGTAGCTTTGGGAGATGTAGGGCAAAGGGAAAATATTTTATGGATATGGGAAAGGCTCAGAGATAAGAAGAAGGCTGAACTGTAAAATGCAATTTAGGGAAGGTTTCATAAAATGAGGTATAGGCCAGGAAAAGAAAAGAGAGAGGAGTTTAAGCAAAAAAAGCTTTTAGGAAAGGGATTTATTTATTTATTTATTTATTTATTTATTTATTTATTTATTTATTTATTTATTTATTTTTTACCGTGAGGTGAGGTTCAAAAAAGACCTGCATTTTGACATTGACAAGAATGTTGAAAAAGTTTATACCAAAGGACTCTATGAATGAAACAGTTAGCAATGTGAGGTTTATTAAAGAGCTATTAGGAGCATACTAAGAATCTTGAACAACAAAGGGAGAAAGGGAAATAAAATATATCTATCATATCCCTTCACCTTGATATTTTTATGTTCGTTATATGAAAAAGATGTCCCTAAAACCTGGATTTTTATTGTGGAAATGAATGTTTTATGATGTCTAAAATAGCTTAGAAAATTAACTATGAATGGACACTGACTCTAAATACCTAATTTGAAGGAATTTTCAGACATGGCTCATGCTTTTTACTAACACACACCTCATCCTCTAATTCTTTTGTCTACTACTAAGCTTTACTGTGCATTTGTTTTCTTTCCATACTGCTGTACAATGAGCATTTAACTTGTGCTCAGAGTAAATACAAGAATAATTTTATACACACACATATAACATTTATATCTAGTTGGGAGAATAATGTGAATTAAATAAAATAACTCACTTACCATTACCATTCACTACCATTCACTACCATGTACCAGCCTTGTGCAATAGGGGGATTTTATATATTATCTCATTTAATCCACAGAGACACACATTTAAGTAGAAACTGAAACTCATATAGTCAATTCATCCAAAGGCGCAGAGCAAAACCAGAACATGAACTCGGGCCTCTCACTATTGTATGTATTGTATTGCTTTAAATATAAATTGTGACCATGTCCAATGACCTAATTTGACTTCATTTCCTCCTCTAGCTTGGTGGTGGGAAAGAGAACCTTGATTCTTATCTCCTGTTTACAACTCTTTAAGACCTTAGCCCACAGTTTACTATGATTTTCTCTAATAAGTGAGTCCAATTTTTTAATGACTCTTAGTTTTTTGTTTTGTTTTGTCTTTACTTCCTTTCTGCCTGTCTGGCCTGTCATTCTGTAATCTTTAGTAATCTGTAAGGTAGTAAAATCACAGCAGTTTTAACTTCAAAAGGCTGAGTATAACAACTTTTGCCTGTGCTCCCACCTTGTGGGTTTGGCAGTAAATTTGTGGGCGAGAGAAACAGGAAAATAATCAGCAATATTTTCCAGTAGTGTAATAATAAAGGCATTTAGAGGAAGTTGAGGTATGACAGACGTACTCTGCCTGAGAGTGGTGCAGTAGAGAGAATCCTCAAAGTGAACTGTGAAAATGGTTTTACAATAAAAACTTCAGATAGTGGCTCTGAACACCAGGGATGTATTTATGACTAAACCACTAAACATGAGCATTAACATCTTTGCAAATTTCTTACATTTTTTGGACTGAAGTTTCCTCAAATATAGAAGAAGAAATTCATTAAACAGTCGCCCAAAAAGCTGTTGGATAAAACTCTACTTAAGAAAATCCCAAGAGTAGTGTGTACCTTCAACCAAAGGGCATATATTAAATGAATCACCTTCTTACTTACACATTTCCATCTTAGATAGCAAGGACTCAGAAGTCAGAAGGAAAGAGAAAAGGATATAAGAATTCATCCATTCCTTTCCTGACACATAAACATATGAAATCCCGCCTGAACTCAGTTAACTCTGTAAGTCCAGAGGACTTTTGTATTCTTAAGAGGAATTGGAATAAAAATCACACGAAATGCCTCTGGAGTGAAGGCTGCTGTTCAGATATCTTGGCTTATTTCTCTTGTGATTTACTGTCATGAAAATTTCTGAATGCTACGAAAGCAACTCTACCCTACAAACAAAAGAGAAGCCATAACCTTGTATTGTCATGTGCGACAAGTTAATGTGTAGCAATTTCTAGTACTGCCCTCTCCAAAGGTTCCAACACACAAACACCAAGCTGAGTGTATTTAAACAGGCAATGTTTGAATCCATTCCAGCCTTTCCATTTACAGCAATTTAAGACTATTTGTATTCAGGAAACAAAATAACAAAGGACAGCTGTTTCTCCACTTTGCTCTTACTTCTAGGCTATTTGAAAACACTTTGACAAGCTAAAAATGTAAAATACATCATCTTTATAACTTAGGGGATGAGTAAGTCAGGTAAAATTATGGAGACCAGCATAAAATCAATAGTTTCCTTTTTAAACCAATTTTACCAACAGAGAACTAGTTTGTATTTTGGAATACAGGCATGTAAAAGGTATTTAGTGCATCATATATCTTCGATCTTAAGATTCAGGAATGACATTACACAAGAATGGAATCTTACCCATGGGTGGTCCTCATTACATCTTGCTTTACGGCCTAGGTTCATGTTGGTATGGGACCATACCTCTCAATCTCACCATTAGCCAAAGACTCATCAACACCATCTTGATTTGAAGGTCAATGCAAGTGGGCATTAGCTGAGTGCTCAAAATCAGCATTTCAACAGCATACAAAATGTTATGCTGAAAGAATAAATTAATCTATGGAGTTCTGATATTCAGATTCTAGAATGACATGGCTACTACAATCACGTCATCTCACAAAACATGCAGTAGATGATGGTGAACCCACAATCCGTCTTTGTGGCTAGTCAACCAAACAACAAAATGTTGATGTGTGAGTACCCACAGTGTGCCTTAAATTATTTATCTACATGGAGAATTTCAATTCCCATGCTTGAAAAACTCAAATTTTGGGCTGCTGGCAGAAGGAAATTTTCAGAAATGTTCATACCCTATTAGAAATCTACCTTTCAGAACTCTGCATATGAAGAAATTAGTTTGGAATCAAACTCTAAATTGCTACTTCAAAAATGTGACACTATTGTGGCTACATAAAAGAAAAACACAAACTCACTGATTGAATGTGGCTAAAAGAACACTTTTGATTAAAAAATTCTCATCAACAGATTTTTCTGCTTCCCAGGATGTGTGAGAGTTGTTTTTTCCCCCTCTGATACCATATATGAATATTAACAAATGAATAGTAGGCACAAAAGAAATGCTTTTTTAAAATTTTTTTATCTTTTGTAAACCAAACTGAACGAGTGCTAACAGTTTTAGGAATATGTTAGCTAAAGGAAGGAGAGTCCTGATGCATGTGATTATTTTTAGGTAAGCAGATTACCTTCTAAAGGAGCCAGATGGCTCGAAGAACACATCTGCAACTTTGGTTCTTATTTTTCTAACTGCTCTTACTGTTAATGACAAGGTCACTGAAGAGATGGTCACAAGCAATTCTATGAAATGAACATGGCCTTGTGTGAAAATAGGAGAAAAGTGAACCCTAAATTTTTTTTAGTAAGACTATAAGGGGGTGGACTTCCATTAACATTTATCCAACTGATGAAATATTACTCATGGTCACTCTAAGTGGCGTAAGGGGAAAATTGAGGGCCATTAACACTGGTAGAAAAATGAGAGGAATTTTGCAGATTGAAGATTATCTGTGAATTAAAAGCAACCTTATTTTGTTTGACTTTTTGCTGTCTGTTTATATTGAGAGAAAAAATACTGACATTTTTGACAAAGTTATACAATAAAGAACCTTATTACAATAAAACAACAAACACATTATACAGCAATCTCATGTTATGCCCAGTGTTCCAGCTTATCATTTTATTGCCTCTCAGCTTCAAATCCAGCCTTCTTTGGTTCAGCTGCTGTGGAAGACAGGCTGGCAGGTTCCTTTGAAAGTTAAGTATAGAAATACCACATGACCTGGTGTATCAGTTTGGTATTGTTTATGAATTACAAAAAGATTTATTGGCTTGTGTTTGTAAACTGGTCTGTTCCTCTGGGTGTATTAGATTGTATTAAAATCCATAGGTTTCATTTTTACTTGATTAAATAATGACTAAGTCTTTAATTGGGCCATGTCAGTAGGATGTTGGATCCCTGCCCCCTTGGTGGGCGGAGACTCACAGAGAAAACCACACAGCAGAGTAGACAGTTGAGTTTTGATACTGTAGTTTTGAGCTGGAGCTCTGGGAAGTAAACATGCAGGAGAATACAGAGAAATAGAGATGGCTTCATAGACAGGGCAGAGGCCCAGGGAAGAGAGAAAGCCTGATTGTCTACAGCTGACCCTGTGGAGAGACCAGAGCAGCTGAGCCTGGAAAGAAACAAGCCCTAGGAGAGAGACGAGACTTACCCCAACCTACAGCTGATATTGAAAGAAGCTGGGACCACAGAGCCTTAAGAGGAAGAGGGAAGGCTTGCATATGTCAGCAGCCATCTTGTTCCAACATGTGGCAACAGACTTTGGTGAGGGAAGTAACTTATGCTTTATGGCCTGGTAACTGTAAGCTTCTATCCCCAAATAAATACCCTTTTATCAAAGCCAACAGATTTCTGGTATTTTGCATCAGCACCACTTTGGCTGACTAATACACCTGGCAATCCCACTTCTAAATATATATCCAAAAGAATTGGAAATGACCTCAAATAGGTATTTGCACACCAATGATCAAAGTGGCATCATTCACAATCACCAAAAGATGGAAGTAACCCATATATCCAATGATATCCATCCAATGAATGGATAAACAAATTGTGGTATATAAATATAATGGAATATTATTCATATTGGACCTAAACCCTTGAAATATTTCTTTGCTAACTGGCAGGATCTTAAGGTTTGTTGGTAGAGGATACTGGAGGGACACTGAAGGAGGAAGAGCCTTCTCTTCTTGGTTCTGTTGTGATTTTTATTTCTAGGACCTGACTGCCAGTGGAGTGGAGGATACCCAGTGGCATTCACTTTCCAGCAAGTTTCACCGGCACCCTTGTGGGTAGCTTTCCAATGAGTTTCACAGACACTCCAGTAGGGAGCTTCCAAGTAAATTTAAACAAGATCCTATGTAGCACACGATTTTATGCTTGTTAACCCTGGTCTGCATCGCCTTAGCAAGCTCTGCCTTACAGTGGGACACAGCCACACCCTCCACCCTCTCCAACAAGGTCTCATTCTTGGAGTTTGTGAATTTGTTTCTTCCTTGAGCATTCTGACTCGGTGCAACAGGAAGGAGCTACCCTCTGTACCTGTTATTTCTGAAATATTTCGACTTTTCTTTACCCCTTGGGGGTTATTATCCTATTACTAGTTGTGAGAGTTAATTTCATGGGACAGCTTGGCTTGGTTATGGTGTCCAGTTGTTTTGTAAAGAAAGCCCTGGCCTGATTGTTACTGTGAAGGTATTTTGTAGGTAGTTTTACATAAGTAGTCAATTGATTGCATCTACTGCTGATTACATCTAAAATCAACAAAGGGATTGCCTTCAGCAATGAGGAGCGTCTCTTCATCCAATCAGGTAGAGGTCCTAAAGTGAGAACTGGGAATTCCAGAAGTTAGAAAGAAGAATTTCTGCCTCTTCTTCATACAAGTAGCATCTCCTGGGCAATAGAACTTAAAACTTTTTTGAAGCTTTTTGAAGTTTCCAGCTTGCATCCAGCCTATGGAATTTGGACTTTCCAATCCACTGTCGAGTGAGTCAATTCTTATAATAAATCTCTCCCCACCTCACATCAGTTCACCCCAATATACTAATACATGAATTAATAATTATTCATATTAAACATTCCCAGTTGAAACTACTGGAGTGGCTTCTGTCTCCTGACTGAAACCTGACTGATACACCCAGCTTAAAATATTTAGGGAAGGAGGGAAAATGAGACATGTTAATCAGGGAAACAAATGGGACAGCATAAAGTGATAAAGTTAGGAAAAAATATTAAAACACACACAAAAGGAAGCATTACGGCCTGTGTGTGTCCTCCCAAGAGTTATGTTCGAGTACTAACTCCTGATCCTATAAATGGGATCCTGTTTGGAAATAAGATCTTTGAAGATATTATTAGTTAAGATGAGGCCAAACTAGATTGGGGTGAGTCCTAAACCAATGTGATTGGTGTTTCTATAAGGAGAGGAAATCTAGACACGCTCAATAAGAGACAGAGAAAGAAGACAGCCATGTGACAGAGGCAGAGATTGAGCTATACCACAAACCAAGGATTGCCATCAATTACCAGCAGGCTACTTACAGAATGCTATAGATTTCAGAGGAAGAGTGGCCCTGCTGATGCCTTGATTTGGACTTCTAATCTCCAGAACTGTAGACAATAAATTTCTGTTGTTTTAAGCCACTTGTGGTACGTAATTATGGCAGACCTTCCAGGATGTCATGGAAGGGATCAGGAAGAAATGGTGTGGCAGAAGCTATTAGCTATCCATTTAAATCTGTCCTCTTCTTTGATAGTAACAGAAATGTAGTCAGGCAGATGACTACCCAGGTAGTCTTATGTGACTCCCTTGCAGTTATGTATGACCATATGATCAAGTTCTCACCAATGAATTATGAGTAAAAGTAACATATAATATCCTTCTGTGGGACTTGAGATCTCAGGTATGTCTCCACTACATTCTCTTCCTCCTTTCTGACTGGAACCCAAATGTGGGCATTGACCTACCTTTGACTATGCAGCTAACAACATTGCCCTAAAGGATGGAGCAACACCTTGAAAGGAACCTGATCCCTGAATGACCCTGAGGAACAGAGCTGTCCTACAAACCTGAGACACTCACTTCAGACCTATTACATAGAATGAAATAAACTTTTATAGTTTTTAGGCTATTGTAATCTTGGGTCTCTTTGTTATAGAAACTTAGTTTTACCCTAACTAATACAACTGAACATCATGATAATAAACTGATAATACAATTAATATGACTATCATTCTCTTGTCTTAGGATTCTATCCAACACAGATGTGATTATCTCATTATACTTGATCACACATATTATACTATTATTTCACTATTTCCTTATCCAAATGTCTATTCAATCCAAAGTTATTTGTTCCTGATCTCTAGAATGAATTCTTGGTCTTCTCTGCCATTCTATAAGTCTGAAATAATTTTATGCCTTCTCTCCCTTAGATTTCCAATAACTCTCATCCTTTAAGAACTATCTCTTCTCATTCACAACACTTTTTCTATTAGCCTAATTTGAAGTAATCACCACCTTTTACAAATATGAGTGAAATTATTTTTGGAAAAAGTTTCAAAGCCAACGATCAATTCCCAAATAAAATTCCTCCTGTTACAGTCTTAAACAAGGGGATATGTTTTTGTCTCATAATTTAATCTTTGTGGCAGTTAAATTTAATTTCATCAAATTTATTATAGGTTTTTGAAAATTGGACAATTTTGTAACTCCATAAACTCTAACCCAATGACATAAGCAAAGGAAAAAGTTTGCTTCTTTGAGTACTATTCTCTACTAAAATGAACCAGTGTTCCTTGGAGAAAAGTCTGATTCATTGTCTGATGCAAGGACTATAAATGATGAACCTGGATCATCTTGTCAAACCAGAAAGCAATGACTCCATCAAATATTACTAGCAATATGTCAAAAGAAATCAACCTGAAGAGGCTCCCACTAACCAAAGATGGGGCAACATAAACATCAATAAGCATAATAATTTTGAATGAATAGAAACATAAAACATGTTTGTTTTTTCTACCCAGTTTATAGACAAGAAAACCTGAGACAAACACAGAGAAGGTAATTTGCTCAAGGTCTTGCAGTTTACAAACTTTTAAACCACTGTGCTCCATAATTTTACAGCATCAGTTCAGAGCCATGAGAAGAAATGCTATTAGTTGCCTCTATTTTTGCTAAAAATAATACATTGCTACTCTGGGTGCAAAAAGAAAGAAAGACAAGGTAAACATAGAAATAAAGAAGTAAAGAAGACAGAAACAAATGACAAGGTGGCTATATACAATCTTCATAAACTTTATGGGTCAATGAATATTGGTAGAAGTTCTTTCTTTTGACCTTTTGGCCATATTCATTTCTTTCTTCTTTTACAATGAGTACATCACTTATTTCTTTTCTTTTTCTTAGGAAAGGTGCTTGACAGTAGAATTTTAGAAATTAGCTTTAAGTTACAGATATGGGGATAGAAGAGGTAGAAGTAGGACCGTTCTTTCTTTTTTCTTTATTTATTTTGTTTTTAAACGTTTACAAAAACTTCCATTTCCTTTCTCCTCCCATCCTGTTTTCTATCTCTGTGAATTTGCAATTTTACTCATCTAAGTGATAGCATACAATTTTTGTCCTTATGTAGCTTGCTTTTTTCACTGAGCATTATGTTATTAGGTTCTTCCATGTTACAGTATGTCAAATAACTTCATTCTTTCTTATGACTGAATATTTCATTGTATGTATCATATTTTGTTTATCCATTCATTTGTTGATAGATGATAGACACATGGATTATTTCCATCTTTTGGCTATAATGAATAATCCTGCTATAAACATTGGAGTACATGTACTATCTGAAGCCCTATTTTCACTACCTATAGGTACCTCAAGGTGGAATTGCTGGATCATATGGTAAATTTATATTTAACTTTTTGAAGAGCTGCCCTATTGCTTTCCACAGTGGCTACAACATTTTACATTCTCACCAACAATGGACTAGAGTTCCAAACACTCAGAAAAGTAGGGATAGATGGGAATTTTCTCAACATGATAGAGGTCTTTTATGAAAACCCAACAAACATACTAACATGTGAGTATGAGCTAACATCATACTCAATGGTGAAAAACTTAAAGCATTCCCCCAAAGAGCAGGAATAAGACAAGGTCACCTACATTCTCCACAGTTATTCAATATTTTTACTATAAGTTCTAGACACAGCAATTATCTCAAAATAATAAATTAAAATAAAATAAAATGTACCCAAATTGGAAAGGATAAGGTAAGACTATTTCTATTTGTAGAAGATATGATCTTATATGTAGAAAACCCCAAAAGAATCCACAAGAAAATTATCATAGCTAATAAATTAGTTCAGCAAAGTGGCAGGGTACAAGAAGTACATGCAAAAATCAACTGTGTTCTGACACAATAGCAATGAACAATCTGAAGAGGAAATTAAGAAAAACAATTCCATTTACAGCAGCATCAAAATGAATAAATATCTAAGACTAGCTTAATCATGGATACAAGAGACTCATTTACTGGAAACCACAAAACATTGCTGAAATAAATTAAAGATGATCTAAATAAATGGCATAAGAGTCTATGTTCATGGATTAGAAGAGTTATAATTGTTAATGTGTCAATACTACCCAAAGCAATATAGAAATCCAATGCAATCCTTCTATCAATAGAGATAAAAAAAAAATGAAACCAATAGAGAAAATCAACAAAACCAAAAGTTGGCTTTTTGAGAAGATCAATAAAATTGCCAAACCCTTAGCTAGACAGACAAAGGAAAAAGAGAGAAGATGCAAATAAATGAAATCAGAAATGAGGAGGGTAACATTACTACTGACCACACAGAAATAAAGGAGATCATAAGAGGATTCTATGAACAATTGTATGCCACCAAACTAACAAAACAGATGAAATGGACAAATTCCTAGAAACACACAAACAATCTACACTGAACCTAGAAGAAATAGAAGACCTCAACAAACTAAACACAAGTAGAGAGATATAAATAGTCATCAAAAACCTTCTACAGATGAAAAGCCCAAGACCAGATGGTTTCACAGGTAAATCATTCAAAGAAGTTTTTGTACTAATATTGCTCAAACTCTTCCAAAAAATTAACAGGTGGAAATGCTACCAAACTCATTCTATGAAGCCAACATCACCCTAATACCATCAGATAAAAATGCTAAGAAGAAAGAAAATGAAGACCAATTTCATAATAAATATAGATGCAAAATTCCTCAACAAAATGCTTGCTAATTGAATCCAAAAAGCACAATAAAAGACTTAAACTTCCATCCTGGGGATGTCCTGCTATGTTCTCAAATAAGATAACAAAAATCTCTGGAATATATAAGCCTTGCCCAATAAAAGGAAACAGGCCAATATGCCAAGCCTTCGATCTTAGTGTTTGTATTTATGAACCTTATTCCTGTAAAAGTTAAACTAAGCCTAATTAGAATTCATACCTAAGATTTACCTCCTGAAAACCTCCTTGGTACTCAGTTGTGGTTCTTCTCCAAGCCAACTTCTGCAAATAAACTCACTACATTCCCCCGAATGTGGGACATGACTCCCAGGGATGAACCTCACTGGCACTGATGGATTACTACCAAGCAATAATCAGTGATGCCTTTAGAAAAAGACCTTGAACAAAAGGAGAAATATTAAATAAAGCAGAATTTTTAATGCCTAAGAGATTTCAAAGTGAGCGTTAAGGTCATTCCAGAGGTTACATTTATGCAGGTGTCAGTCAGATTTCACAAATTCCACAGTAAATAAAGCTTCGAACAAAAGTGTTCCTGTTAGCCCTAGGGATGTCCAGACAACATAGGCAAGGCACACAGCCTCATGAAATCAACATCGGCTTGGACAGCACTTTTTGGGAATTTATGAAAATCTATTTCCCCAATACAACATACTTATTCTTATTTATAATTCCTCTAATCATGATTCTTCTTTTATTTGAAGTTATAAGTTAAATTTCCCTATTAAATATATTTCTCAGAGACTTACACCTTTATATTGTAAATATGCTGGTTGAGCCTTGAAACCCAGAAGAGTTGTGGCTGACTCTTACTCTCCAGTTTTTCTGGCCTGCCCTAGAAAACTAAAATAATGATGATGATGGACAAGTCCCATCCCCAAAACAAGGAGTATCCACAATTGCATGGAAAATATTCCTTCCATCTGCCCCATAATATCTAAATCCCTTCCCAGCCTAAAGAAGTCAGAGCGGACATCATCCATAATTCCTCAAGATCGAGGGATGAACAATTATAAGGGAGGAGTGTAACCATGGATCAAAGCATATTTACTGTTATTTTAATTATTATCTTGTGTTAATGAAGTAATCTGTAACATTGATATAAAGATAGTGCTTGCCAAGGGGTTCAGAGGGGAGAGGGAAGAATGAATAGGTGAAACACAGGGCATTTCTATAGCAATGAAATTGTTCTATATAATACCTTAATGATGGACACATGACATTATACATTTGTCAAAGCCTATAAAACTGTACAACACAAAGTGTAAACCATAATGTAAACCATAGACTTTGGTTAGTAGTTGCAGCAGTTTGGCATTATTTATGAATTCCAAAAATAGATATTGGATTATGTTTGTAAACTGGTATTTTCCTCTGGGCATATTAGATTATATTGGATTCAGAAGTTTCATGTTTTGATTAAATAATGATTAAGGCTTTGATTGGCCCATGTCAGTAGGACATGGTGGGCAGGGACCCACAGAGAGACTGCACTGCAAAGAAGGGAGGCTGGAGTTTTGATCCTGGAGGCGAGGAAGTAAACACACAGATATGTGAGGTAGGAGAGATGTCTCCATTAGACACGGCAGAGGTTCTGGGAAGAGAGACAAGCCATTTACCTGATCGCCTATAGCTGGCCTTCTGGAGAGAGGAGAGCAGCTGAGCTCAGAAAGAAACAAGCCCCAGGAAGAAAGGAACCCAGGAAGCCTGAATGCTTGCAGATGTCAGCAGCCATCTTGCTCCAACACATGGCAACAGACTTTGGTGAGGCAAGTAACTTATGCTTTAGGACCTGGTAGCTGTAAGCTTCTACCCCAAATAAATACCCTTTATAAAAGCCAACAGATTTCTGGTATTTTGCATCAGCACCCCTTTGGCTGACTAATACAGTAGTAATGCTTCAATATTGGGTTCAACAATTATAACAAATGTACCACATTAATGTAAGATGTTAACAATAGGGGAAACTATGAGTGTGTATGTGGGGGGGGCAGGTTATATGGGAACTCTCTGTACTTTCTAATTTTTCTGTGAATCTAAAACTTCTCTAAAAATAAAAGAATGTATACTTAATTAAAAAATATATACATCACAATCAATTTGGTTTTATCTCAAGTATGCAAAGAGTTCAATACAAAAAACTCAGTTTAATAAGCTCCATTAAAAAATTGTCATCTTGATTGACACAGAAAAGGCATTTAACAAAATACAGTATTCTTTCTTGATAAAAAAAACACTCTGAAAGATAGGAATAGAAGGCAACTTTCTCAAAATGATAAAATGCATATATGAAAAAGCCACAGCTAACATTCTACCCAATGGCAAAAGACTGAAAGCTTTCCTGCTGAGTTTGGGAACAAGACAAGGATGCCCATTGTCTCCACTGTTATTCAATATTGTGATAGAAGTAGTAGCTAGAGCAATTAGGCAAGAAAAAGAAATAAAAGACACTCAAATAGGAAGGAAGAATTAAAACTTTCACTATTTGCTTATGATACGATCCTATATCTAGAAAATCCTGAAAATCCACAACAAAGCTACTAGAGCTAATAAACAAGTTTAGCCAAGTGGCAGGATAGAAGATTAATAAGCAAAAAATCAGTAGTGTTTCTATACCCTAGTGTAGCAGTTTGGCATTATTTATGAATTCCAAAAATATGTATTGGATTATGTTTGTGTACTTGTGTTTTCCTCTGGGCATATTAGATTATATTGGATTCAGAGGTTTACTTGATTAAACAATGATTAAGTCTTCGATTGGGCCACATCAGTAGGATGATGTTGCATCCCCTCCCCTTTGGTGGGTGGGGACTCACAGAGAAAATGACAAGGCACAAGAGGTATTTGGAGTTTTAGTGCTGGAGCCCTAGGAAGTAAGCACACAGAGGAGCACAACAGCTGAACCAGAGAGAATTGAGCCCTGGGGATAGACACAGAACCAGTTGCCTGATAGTCATAGTCTACAGCTAGCCTTGTAGAGTGAGTAGAGCAGCTGAGCCTAGACAGAAACAAGCCCTGGGAAGAGAAGAACCCAGGAAGCCTGAACTCTTGGCAGATGTCTGCAGCCATCTTGCTCCATCAAGTGGCCCCAGACTTTGGTGAAGGAAGTAACTTATGCTTTATGGCTTGGTAACTGTAAGCTTCTACCCCAAATAAATACCCTTTATAAAAGTCAACAGATTTCTGGTATTTTGCTTCATCACCTCTTTGGGTGACTGATACACCTAGTAATGTGCAATCTGAGGAGGAAGTCAGGAAAAAATTCTATTTGCAATAGCATCTAAATAAGTAAAATATTTAGTAATAATCTTAACCAAGGTCACAAAGGACTTGTATCCAAAAAACTACAAAACATTGCTAAAAGAGGGAGTGGATGTGGCTCAAACAGTTGAGCACCCACCTACCACATGGTTGGTCCTGGGTTTAGTTCCCATTGCCTCCTGGAAAAAACAAAGGACTTTGTCAAGAAGGTAAAAATGCAGCCTACTCAATGGGAGAAAGTATTGGGAAACCACTCCAATAATGGTTAGATTTCCATGTTATATAAAGAGATCATTAAACTCAATTATAAAAAGACAAGCAGCCCAATTTTTAAAAATGGGCAAAAAGACTTGAATAGATATTTTTCCAAAGAGGAACTATAAATGGCCAAAAAGCACATGAAAAGATGTTCAACATCACTATCTATTAAGGAAATTCATGTCAAAACTACAATAAGATATGATCTCATACCTTATAGAATGGCCATTATTAAAAAAGAAAAAAAGGGAAACTACAAATGCTGAAGAGGATATGGAGAAATAGGAACACTCCTTCTCTGTTGATGGGAATGTAGAATGCTGCAGCCTCTGGGGAAGACATCTTGGTAGTTCTTCAAAAGGCTAAATATAGAACTTCTGTATAATCTGGCAATCCCGCTACTATAAATGTATTCAGAGGAACTGAAAGCAGGGATGCAGACATTTACACATCGATGTTCATGGCAGCATTATTCATAATTGCTAAAAGATGGAAGCAATTCTTGTGTCCATCAACTGATGAACTGATAAACAAAATGTGGTATATACATAAGATGGAATACTATTCATCTGTAAGAAGAAATGAAATCAGATGCATATGACAACATGAATGAACCTTGAGGACATTATGTCAAGTGAAATAAGCCAGACATAAAAGGACAAATATTGTATGATCACACTAATATGAACTAAATATAATGAGTAAATTTATGGAGTTAAACTCAAGAGTATAGCTTACTAGGAGATAGAGTGAGGGTTGAGGAAGGGCAGCTGATGCTTAATGTACATAGAATTTTTAATAAGGTTGTTTGTAAATGTATGGAGAGGGATAGAATTGATAGTAACACACTATAGAGAATATAACTAACGTTGCTGATTTATAAATGTGATTGTGGCTGAAATGGTTAGTCTAAGGATGTAAATGTCAATTGAAAGAAAGCTAGAGGATAATCTAGGGTCTGTATAACTTAGTGAACTCGGTGGTGAATGAGGATTGTTGTTAATTGTACAAATACAAGAATGCTCTCCTATGAATTAGAACAAATGTGTGTCACTATTACAAGGTGTTAAGAATGTAATAATACATTGGAAAAGTACAACTAATGTAATGTATGGACTACAGTTAGTAATATTGTAATATTTCTGCTTCAATGGCAAAGAAGATACCAGATAAATGCTAAGGCTCAACAATAGAGGCACATAATGCAGTATGGTACTGGCATAAAGAAAGACAAATAGATTAATGGGATAGAACTGAAAGTCCAGAAATAGACCCACATTTCTACATCGAATTTATGACGATTTTTGAATCAGATTCAAGTATATGCAGTGGGGGAAGAACGGTCTCTTCAACAAATGGGAGTTGGGAAACTGGATAACCACATGCACAAAAATGAACTTAGGCCCATACCACATACCATATATTTTAAAAATTCAACTTAAAATGGATCAAGGACCTAATGAAAAGGGCTACAACTATAAAACTCTTAGAAGAAAACATAAGGGCAAAACTTCATGAGCTGAGTTTTGGCAATGGATTCTTAGAGATGACACCGAAAGCAGGAGCAACAAATGAAGCAACACCTACATTTGATTTGATCAAAATTTAAAACTTTTGTGCATGGAAGGAAATTATCAAAAAAGTAAAAAGAAAAACTGCAGAATGGGAGAAAATATTTGGATATCTTATATCTGATAAAGCCAGTGAACCAGAATATATAAAGTACTTTTATAATGCAACAAAAAAAGACACCCAACCCAATTTAAAATGGGCCAATGACTTGAATAGACATTTCTCCACAGAATATATACAAATAGCAAAAAAATACATGAAAAGATGCTCAACATCACTATCTGTTAGGGAAATGCCAATCAAAGTCACAATGAGACACCACTTCACACACACAAGGATGGCTATTATTTAAAAAACAGAAAAGAACAAATGTTACAGAGAGGTTTTTCTTCTTTAATCCACACTTTTTATCTTTGTACAACACATTATTCTATTCTTCCATTATATTATTTCTCCTAACAGCCTCATCAATTGAGATGATCATTTGTGAAGAGGAATTATTTCCTGTAAATATGGATGTGAAGATTAAATGATCCCAAACAGGTCTGGAACATAGAACACTGTCTAGCACCTAGTAAGGCATACCTTGTTTTATTGTGCTTCACTTTATTGCACTCCACTGATACTGCATTTTTTTTTTTTTTTTTTTTTTTTTTACAAATTGTAGGTTTGTGGTAAGCCTGCATAGACCAAGTCTTTCAGCACCACGTTTTCCAACAGCATGGGAACACTTTATCTCTCTGTGTCACATTTTAATTTGGGTATGCACATTTTTTTTCAGACATAATGCTATTATTGCATACTTAATAGACTACAGTATAGTATAACTTTTATATGCATTGGGGAAAAAATTCATGTGGCTCGTTTCATTGTGATATTCACTTATTGCAGTGGTCTGGAACTGAACCCACAATATCTCCAAGGTGTGCCTGTACTCAGCAAATGTTAGATATTAGTATTTACAATATTGACATCATTATTAATTTGTGTTTTGCATATCTACCATGTCAATACCACATGAACTAAAAATATATCCCAGAATTTCTCTCAGTGGTTGGTTAAGGGAATTCAAATTTATGATTGCTCTAGGGCCACATGAAAAGAAGGTAATTTTTTAAACTTTCACTAGTAAGGAGCTCAGCCATTCAAGAGAAATTTATTGAATATGTACCTTGTGCCAGAAAACAGGATTTTATCATTGAACAGGTTAGACACTATGCCTGCCTTCATGAATCTTACAGTCTAATGGGAATGACAGATATTAAATAACTAGAAGGGTTATTTTAAAAAAAGAACACCCAAGAGTTTCCAATTAGTACTGATTAATTAATTCTAATTTATTGATGACAAGCAGGATGATTCTAATAATCAAGTCTTTAAATATGTCTGGGTAATAATTATCAGATAAATGCCAATTAAAAAAATTTTTTTTAACGTACTGGGGCTGGGGATTGAACCCAAGACATCGTATGTGGGAAGCTAGCACTCAGGCACTGAGCTACACTGGCTCTCCTGAGTTGGTTTTTTCATGTTTGTTTGTTTTGTTTTTAGGAAGTACTGGGGATCCCACCTGGGACATTGTACATGGGAAGCAGGCACTCAATCACTGGAGCTACATACGCTCTACAACAAATATTGATTTATAAGCGTATTTGATATCTAGTTTGGGTACAAAAAGTAGTTTTATTAATTAAGGATTAAAAAAAAACCTGCCTTTCTATTATTAGTTTCTGCAATGGCATAACAATAAAGACAGGGCTGTGGGAGTGGATAATCCAGCAAGGTGGAATATTTTATCACTGACATTCTTTAGATTGCCAGTACATGGTGAAAATTAAAAATCAGATGAACATTTACCAGTTTTATTATTTTTAAAATTCTCTACCGACTGTATCCAGGAAAGGACATGTCCTTTGCTCCTCACCCTTGGTATCCAAGAGATTTTCTGGAATCATGAAAAACAAATCCATATCAAATAATGCTTCATGTGAATTTTGGTATTATTATTCGTTTTTATTGTTATAGAGCACTTATTATATGCCAGGCATGGTCCTGAACACTTCACTATTTGTAACTCTGAAATCACTCATAATAACCTTTTGAGGAAACTAGAAATATTTTTTTAAAATTAAGGATTTAGTTTAAAACTTATTCAGTTAAAAAGAGACAATGCTGTTTCTTTCCGAAAAAAGTTACAGGTAAGATTTTAAAAATTGCTTTGTTCTACAGAATTGAGTTTTACTTTGTAGACTGAAATAACAGAAACTGTCAGAGAGGGAATTAATTTGATCTCTTTGAAATGCTAATTGAATTCTTATCTGCAAACCCAATATTTGAATTGTCAAACCCTGTAAAGGAAATATAAAATCCATAGGCTTGATGAAATGATAAAGGACATTTGTTTAACTAAACCATTAAAATGAAACAGTCACTTTTATTCTGTGTCTATGTTCTGTCCCATGAGCAAGAACAAAATAAAAATATACCAATACATAGAAAAGTATATCACACTTAACTAATAATAGTGTTTATTATTTGGGCTATTTTGACAAAGTAGAGTGTTTCCTGAATTTAAAAAATTATAACAGAATATGTTAATATGATTATATCTTCAAATAAACAATTTTTAATGATTCCAGTTTGTTTTCTGTGAGCTTAAGAACTTAAATTTTTTTCATGAGATTCCAACTATGCACTCTTTTAAGTCAAATATCATTTACTTTTTGCAAATTCCTGTTAGAATATTCTGTTGTAAATTTTAAATTTATATTAGGAAATATTCTTTTGGGTATTGTTAAAAACAACCTAAATACTAAGCACTACTTACTAGTAGGAAAGCCTATGACATGATTGCCAATAGAGCTAGTTGATGGTAAAGATTCATAATGAAGCAGATGTACAATCATCCACGCTACATGGATGGACTACATATGTCCAAACTTTCATACTTTAATCCATACTACTTTCAAAGTTCACTTAGTGTAGGGATTTTTTTTGTATACTGCTCATTAGGATGTCCTTATATAAACTACTTTAAGCCAAGCAATTATGATCATTTTGTGTAATTTATTTGAACATGACTAAAATAGTCCATTTTCAGACTTATAGAGGAAAACTGAAATATTATGAAAACACTACCATTCCTCTTTATTATAGCCCTTCCATAATTGCACAAATTGAATATCATCATAGAAATTAGTTTTTGCTATTTTTAATCGACCAATGCAAACTAGAAAAGAAAGAGAGTAGGTGTTGGTTACTGTATATTTAATGGATTTTTCTGTGTAAAAATTCACGCTATTACACATATTGATTCGTTTGGAGAAATTATTTTCTATTGAAACTAATGTCATGCCAGGGAAAGTTTCATAAGTAATATTCATTCTTATGACAAGGAATGTGCATGTTCAAGTGTGTGGAAATGAGAGAAAGAGTGAGTGACTGAGCATGTCAGAGATGTTAATTTAGCTAGGATATAACTGTACTTGAAATTCTGATGTTTAAAGTCATTGTGAATCAAAATAATGTGTACATGAAAACAGATCTATCATTTACAGGCCTTCTCCAATAACTGAAATGTTAGAGGTACAATGCTGAACCACAGTTGAACTCAAGTCAGGCTGTCAGTCATGATTTACCTGGTGGAGCATTTTGTTTAGTGAAAGTGAGTTATGCCTTTGATTAGAACACACAGAAAAATAGAGTCATCAGAAAGACAGAATAAAGATTGACTTGTGTAAAAACTTTATTGAACCAAAGCTAGTATTTATCCTTATTTTCCCAGGGTAGGCTCACAGGACCCAGGTACCCCGTGAAGCTGCTGTATAATAGCAGGCCATTTGCTATTACACTGCATAGAGGCCAAGCTACCAAAAGAAAGCATATTGGATTATTTGCTTTTGCTCTTTTCATAAACTGGATATTTATTCATAAAATCAATGGACAACTTAATATACATTAATATTTTCTCTACTACAGAGCTTGGTCTATTAGCCTAGATATTTAGCAAAAATCACAAACATCCCAACATAAATAGTTCTCTCCAACAACAAAAAACAGCCTTTTTTTCTCCCTGCTGGTTTCCTATGATCACCACAATGCTCTCCATTCCATCCCTCATGTGTCATGTCGCATTTGTAGTGACATGTCAGGGGCTTGGGATGAGGGAGGAGGTTTCCAGATTCCCTTATTTCACCTTAGAAGATGGAAGTGGAGTCAAGAAGTGCAGCTTCGAGATAAAGCCCAATAGCTTAACAGAAGTTTCAGTTCAACAGGGATCAGAAAGGCAATATTTTTCTAGAATAAAGTATCCTAGGGGAGAACAGATTTGCTCACAGACTAAGCTACCTAACCCTTGCATCCCACTTCCCTGCATTAACTCCTACTCATTATTCTGATGTCAAGTTAAATATCATTTGGAAAAAGATGTCCTTCCTGGCCCTTGACTAAGTTAATGTCCAGTTATACACTATTAGCACTCTGCTCTACCTTTGTATAATTCATTGTTACTTGCT
>PVKH010002609.1:0-26713 GCA_004027955.1 Chaetophractus vellerosus
TTGGCTGAACAGCTTTATGGGCGACCTTGTTTTATAGTCTGATGATACCTGGCATGCTTCCTCCTACGAGTTTATTCTAATTTCTGGTGTATTATAACCTCCTATGCAGAAGATGGTTCATCAGTTGCCTTGACCACAGAAAAAAAGTGTGAGAGAAATATTTTGATTCTTTTGCTAATTTACTGTAAAAGATGCAGACAGTAGGGTGGGGAATGGGACAAGGGGAGGAGTCTTGGGTAGTGGAAATACTACTGGCCTTCAGAGCCCCAGTTCTGTTCATTGCTTAGTCACTTTCTGGTTGTACAGATTGGACCCCAGTTATCTTATCTGTAAATTGAGCTGGGCCGAAGTTAACATTGTCAGCGTCTTCAAGTATGAAAATCCATTTTTAAATTGTGGAAATTACAGGGACTTTCCCTGCATCAAAACTTGAAACAGTGACCCAGCTAAGTGCTTTGTAGACATTATGCAATTTAACCGCTGTGTGAGGCGTGCTCATTTTCTGGATGAGGAAGCCCAGGAGCAGGGAAGGTGAGTAACACGTTCAAGGTCACATAGCTAGGAAGGGATTAGAAGGGACTTTGAACTCAGGACTGTTTGACTTAGAACTCTGAGCACTTATCCACTGCACTATATTTCCTCTCATAAATTTTCACTTTATGTATTTGCTGACTGGGAACAATACACAATGACCAAAAGCTCTAGGAATTTGGTAATGTTTTTTCATGGTTTAATATTTTTATTAGTCATAACATCTACATCACATTAAGACCTGGTGTTCAGAGGTACGGGAGTGTCTGTCCGTTCCATTGGGGTCAGCTTGTACATAGCTCTTGGGCCTTCTGCAGTTATAATGTGTCCTCCCCCAGGAACCCTCAAAGCCAACACAGAACTTTCCCCATTTACTTGGGACTTTCCAGCTAGTGGTGGTCTATGCTGCGGGGGCTCCTGTCTTTCCAGGCCTGATTAACAGACTCCGCGTTGCACAGGGCTGATTGGACAGCCTTTCCGTGGCTCCCTGTCTTGTGGGAGAGGCAGGGAAGTGCCCTGTAACTCACTAGGCATCGGGCCGACTGGTTCTGCATGCTGCCATGTCTTTGTGGCGAGGTTTACGAGCCCTGTTATTGTATAATAGTACCTTGTCTTGGTGCCTTTCTTCTGGGAAGCTCCAGGTCCTCTGCAGCTATGTCTCAATTTGTCCTGGGGGGAGGGGAGAAGGCTGCCCAAGAGATGAAGTGTTCTTCCAGGGGCCTGATTACAGGTAAATGGGGTTGCTGGTTAACTATTTTGTGGTATTGCTGATAGTGTATTTCAAGCTATTGATGAAATTTCAGCTACTTGTCACCTAAGTAAGGCTTTTGTAGAAAATGGTGCTGGCCTATGGATTTCCTTGTTTCTCGAACTTGCTGCTATTTAATGCATGTCAACTCTAGATCTCAGGAGCTCTGGGGACCCTTGGACACCACTAGTAACTGGTAGTTTTTGGTGGCTCCTGTCTTGTCTAAATACCCCTCTCTGTTTTTTGTGTTATATCTGGAAAGACACGCAGACTGTGTTCGGGAGAGGCTGGCCGGGAATCAGAGCCCTGGGTCCTATTCCTGGTTTGCCTCCCCAGGGCCCTCTTTCACATCTGTAAAACCAAGTAGGGAATGGGCTCTCCTATGTGTCCTGTGGTGTGCCTGCCCCAAGAATTTCCTCCCAAAGTTTTGTGGCTAAGGAATTTTAGCAAACTCTGTGTAAAGCAATCACCTCTTGGAGAATTCTGAAGCACATTAGCTTATTGAACGGTGTGCTACGTGCTACAGGTAAACAAAATTTGGACAACCCTTTGTAGAAATGTGGGATTAGATGAGCACTTTGGGAAATGTGGGATTAGATGAGCTTTGAGCAGCCTCCGAGCTCTTAAGATGGGCCTTGTGCCATGTTGCTTTTCTCTATCTCTGATGAGTCACGGGTGTCTGCTCAGTCAAGGGGGTATCACCGTCTTGGAAAGTTAAGCTGCGATAGAGATAGAGTATTACGTTATTAGTGTGTGTTAATTTACTACCCAGGTTGCATGGTGACCAAGCTCTGGAGGGAAGAAAAATCAAGACCCGTCTGGATTAGGGCTTGAGAACATTGGTGAAATAGAGTTTAAAATTGTATGATTGGAGGAGAGTTGGCTGTAGTCTGGCTAATCCCTTCTTTTTTAAAGGTGAGCAATCTTGGGGCCTGGAGAGGTGAAGTGACTTGTCTAAGTCCCCACAGTTAACCAGTGGCCCAGATCTGATGAATAGCTGAGGGCAAGACAGCAGAGTTATTTAACCTGCCAAATGGTGTTGGGACGGAGGATCTCCTGGACAGTGCAAACAGTGATGTTTGCTTAAGATGACCTTTGGCAGTGCCGTTGTCAGCACTGGCAAATCATCTTTTGGGCCCGGAGGGAAGGATAAGAAATAATAATTGTGATAGAAGGCTCCGAGTACTTGAACACATCAGTGGGTACATGGTGTCGGCCGAGACAATGGATGAAGATTTACTGCCCTGGCATCACCTGGACAGCACTTCTGTTTTTGTTTCTGGGTATTTGATATGGTTGGATCATCTTTCTCCTACAGCCAAATTCCCTTTTGGTCTCCACCCTTCACTTCCCCACCCTCCGGAGAGCCAGTCGCCAACAGTCTCTAAGGATGCCACTTCTTTATGCGTGAACTGGGTTTTGACCACCGTGATTAACTGGGTGTTTGTGGAGGGCAGGCCAGGGGTCAGGAACATTTTCTGCAACCTGTGCATGCAGGTGTGTGCCTTCCTCTCTCTGTGCTGCAGGGGGAGTTTGCTGGCTTGAGGGGCAGGAGAGTTACTGACGGTTTGAGAACTCCAGGCCCTCCCAAGTCTTCCAGTGGCTTATATGAAAGTGAGGCCTAAAACTTTTATTACCACTGCTACAGGTGAAAGACTTTCATTTGGCTGTGCTGGTCCAACAAAGACTATTTTATTTATGTACTTCCAAGCCCTTGAAAATTCTTTTAGGGCACATCAGTGGGGAGTTAATAGAAACTTTGAAATAAGAAAAATGCCTGCAGGGTAACCCCAGCCAGCCAACTCCCAGTTTTCTAAGCTGTTAGCTGATAGGTAGGCTCACAGACCTGTTAGCGAGCCACAGAATATACTCGATAACTGCTGATTTTTCAATAGTTAAGTGATTTTTTTTTTCTTCCAATTTCCTTCTTTTGGTGTGGCAAAAAAGAATATTCTAAACTCTCCCCCGGGCTCCCCAGTGTTTCCGAAAGGGTCCTCTAACTTCTCTGGTTTGTGCCACAAAGAAAGCTTTAGTGGAGGGGTGTAGAGGGATGGCTGTGTGCACTTCGAGGAACCAGGTCCCTCTCAAAGGGACCAGCTGTTAATAAGAAGGCATATTTTATTGTCTTCTGAGTGCTGAGTTAAAATTAAACAGAAGAGATGTCAATCTTATCCAGAGTTGACTGAGATAGTCTTGTTTGATCCTTTTCTCCCAAAGTAATTTCCTAAAGAATTACAAACCCTTTGGAACCGGACACTGCCTTGTTTGCATTTCTCAGCATGGCCTGGAGGTGCTTTGGAGGCTGAGCCCAGCTGCTCAGAGGGGAGGAGGCTGGAGGCAAGTCCCTCCATCTCTGGGCCTCAATTTCTTCATCTGCAAAATGGCAGGATAATACCTGCCGCCCAGAATGCTGGTGAGAATGAGCGGGGAGGGTGAGTGCCCAAGTGGCCACTCACAGAACCCAGTTAATAACAGATTCCATCCCCGAGCTCCTGTTGTTAGGAAGAAAAGGCTGTGGTTTATGAAATCTGTCAGTTGTATTAGCTGTGAATGGGGCCTGGGGTGTTATCAAGGTGGCACGCCCAGACCCAGGCCTTTATTTATTTTATTTTATCTTTTTAGTTCACTCACCTGGTCATTGAGCAGCTAGGCTGGCGACCAAGTGAGCTGGCTGGGGACTTCTGTGTTGTTCTTTGGGGCTGCTGGGTCCAAATCGTTGAGGCATTTGGCAATGTCTGGAGACTCCTGGGGAGGGGTGGCGGGGTGGCATGTTATTGGCATCTAGTGGGCAGAGCCAGGGCTGCTGCCCATCACACTGCGGTGCCCAGGATGGTCCCCCATGGCAGAGAATTATCCAGCCCCAAAATGTCAATAGTACTGAGGTTCAGATACCCTGCTCCAGTTAGTGTTTGATGTGTTTCCTGTTCTAATTTTGGTAAAGGGAACTTGCCCATGCTGCCCCCTGCCCCCATCACTAATGGGTGGTGTCCTGGACTTGATTGATGGGGCATCAGGATTTAAGCAGGCCAGTAAATGGCCCTCAGAACCAACAGGGAAATGAATTTCATCTGATTTATTTAGTGGTTCTATTAAATTGTCTCACTTCTACTTTGAGATGTCCTATTAGAAAAATATAAACACGAAAGAAAATAAAGATCACATTTTCTCCCCCCCCCCCTTTTTAAATTTCTCTATTTTTTGGAAGGAGGCATATTAAAGAAGTCAAAGTTTTCTACCCCTTCAGATAAGACCACTTTTTATAATTTGGTATGTCCATAAATTTTGTGCATCTCTAAGTTTCATTTTAAAGCCAGTGTTCTTATACATATGTTCTAATAAGTAGAGAAAGAAGTTAATTTTTGGAATCTCAAGCCATGGCAGACTTATGTAATAACTAGAGGCAGCCCTGGTTATGTATGGGCAAAGCAATTGTGAACAATGTCTCCATTGTGTAACATACAAAACAAGCTTTTCTTCAACATTGGACAAGCAAGTCTGCCTTCTCCAGTGAGGGCTCCTCTGCGTCCCCCCCACCCCTTGCCTCCCACCTCTGAGCAAACATTATTTATTGCAGCTGATGTATGATCAGGTCTTGATTTGGAGCTTCGTTTCGATGCTTTTTCTTTGTGGAATCTCACCCATGCCCTGGAGACCCTTTAGCTGCCAGGACTTTTGTTTCCCAACCACCCATGTGGTGCCAGAAAACGTCTGCTTTGTGGCAAGCTGTCCCCAGAGCCTCAGTGTGGCTTGGGGATGGTCTCCCAGATCTCACTTGGCCCCTCCTGGAGTTACTCTTGAACTCAGAAATATTGGCTGCCCTCTATTCCTCATCTCCTCCCCTCTCTGACCCTGTTCCCAGCCTGAACCATTTTTAGTCTTGTTTCTTGTAACTGACCACGTTTTATGGAGAAGCAGGGGAGGGGGAAGGGAACTCATCTATCAAGATAACCTACTTTGGGCCAGCCACCAAGTCCCGTAACTATCCATTCTCCAACCATCTGAGGTCAGTAGATAGGATTTTCATTAAATAGGCGAGGAACCTGAGGGCCCACAGGTAGCAAGTGTTGAGGATTTGAGCCCTGGTCTGTTTGATCCAAAACACACCCTCTGAGATGGTGGTGGAACACCGCCACTCGTCAGACAGATCTGCACTTAGGGGAGCTTCGGAGTGCAGCTGCAGGCTCTCCATGCCAGTCGGGAACGTGGACTGCACGTGGACTGCAAGCGGGTGCTTCTGTGTAGGGGACCAGGAGAATGGCTATAGTCGGAGGCATATTAGGTTCTCTGGAGGCTGAGAAAAATCAGGCTAAGCTTAGAATGTGCCAGCCATTGGGACTTTACAGATGAAGAAACAGAGGTGGGGAAAGGGGGTGTTGATTGCCCTAGGTTAGTCAGTTTGCTTTTCCTGAGTGAGAGGGAATTCCACCATCCCCTTGCAGGAGAGGGAGGGCTTTTTTGGCCAGTGGGCATGGGGGAGGCTCTGGCATGGTGGGAATTTGGGACAAGAAGCACATTGTGAGCCAAGATGGGAAAGCAAGGAAGGAACAAGATGAATTTGAGGCCAGAGGATGTATTGGGTCCCCACACCCTCCAGAGCCAATGTATCAGTATTTTAGAAATCTGTGACAGAGCTGCAGGGTGTGGAAGTTAGAATTTAAGTTGATTCTTTAGCCAGTCCTTCCTCTGGGCAACATTCAGCTAAATGGAAGTGGTTCTTTAAGGTCCTTGGGTCATTATTTAGAGATTAATATGGTCCAGATCTATAATAAACCAGACATGGCCACTGGCTGTAATAAAATAAGAATTCTCCTTTTAAAACATCCTACATTTTTCCAGAAGACTTCTTTCCCTGCTTGGAACCGAAATGGCAATTTCTCCTCCCAGCTATGACTCACCATGTGTCTGCAGACAATTTCACACGGTGAAGTGAAATATTCTCTGGGACATGGGCGTTTTCAGACCCACTCTCTGATCGTGAGTCCTGGGGATGAGTGGTCTTGCCGTGTAAGCCTCCACCGTCGTGGTTGTCCAGCAGAAGGGGACGCCTTTGTTTTATGAGTCTCCAGATTGTAGCCACATTTCCTGGCACCTGGCGTGTGTGGGGTTAAAGCTAAATCTGTGAATGCAGATCTGCTGCGGATGGTGCTCCTCCATGGCCTGACGTGCCGTTGGGTCGATTCAAGGTGCATTGTGGGTGAGTCAGCGGCACGACCCTTCCACGGGCACGCAACGTGGCTCGGTCATGGTGGCATGCCAGGAGGAGGATTGGCTACCGGAGGATGGGTCTGAGGCCCGAGCCTGCCACTAGCTGGCAAGGGTGAAGCTTCGTCTCTTGGGACTTTAATTTCCTCATGGTAGAAAGTGAGGTTAAATTGGCTGAATTCTTAAGTCTGCATCTTCTCCTCTGAGGTTCAGCCATCCAACAAGGCGTATCGTCGCTGGTGACTTGATCTGCCCGGCTCAGCTCTGGTTTTTGGGAACTGCTGACCCCTTGGGTACTAGCTGGGGAGCAGTGGCTCCTGAGATGTCCCGAACGGTTTGAGGATACATTTGTGGTTCTCACACTCCCGTCCTTTCTACTCCTGCCTGTTTTGCTCAGGGGGTTGAGATTGGATCGTCACTCCTTGTACGGAAGGGGTGAGGCTCGCCCCAGAGAGGTGGTCTGCAAAGATGGTGGTGTTTGGTGTGGGGGAGGGGGAGGGGGAGGGGGGGAAGTCACCCCCTTTATCCTTGTTGTCATCCCTGGGTGCTTGCCTGGAATCAGGAGGAATGAGAGAGGGAGAGAGAGAAACAACACCTTTGGTGGTTGTGCCTGGCCCTGTAGTTGCAAGGATTTTAGTTGATGGAGCTGGCAGTTCCCCTCTGTCAGAACTTGTTTTGTTTTGGCCATTTGGGCCACAGTGTCATTGTCTAAATGTGGAACATGGCTGTTATCTGTTCTGGGAAATAGAAACCAAGAGTTGGGAACCGGCTGTAACTCAATTGGTAGGGCTCTGGTTTACCACATGGGAGGCCCTGGGTTCGGTTCCTCAGCGGGATGACGTGGCAGGGCCAGATGAGCAGACACAGAAAAATGCAAAAAAGCAAATGAACATAGCGAGCACAAGCAGGAGGGGGTGGATGGATAAATAAATAAATAAATAAATCTTAAAAAAAAAAAAAAAAAAAAAGAAACCAAGAGAGTGGTACAGGGGAGCCACAGAGGTAGGAAGAGAATGGGGCCAAGAGGAAAGAGAGGAGGAGAGGGAGGAAGGTGGCTCTGTGAGTATCCTAGAGGAAAAACTTTTTAGATTTGGAGAGAGGGAGGACAAGTTTGGCCCTGAGCGTCTCAGATTCCTTTTAGAGAATTTTCTGGTAAAAAACTGAAATGGAACTCGGGAGGTGCAGCAACTTGGGAAATAGCACATTCTGTCCACAATGAAAGTCACCCCACAGGAATTTCTCTATTTTCTCCCTTTAGCCAAATGTCTATCTAAAAGGGGAGAGGGACTAGAGATAGGCTTGTTTATTTTCTTGGTTACACCCTTGGTTTTTATATTTCATGTCCATTCTCCAGGGTCAGAACATGCAAAGCCCCCTGAGTTGGTTCACTGGTGGCATTCTAGAGGTTGCCCTTGTCCCCAGCAGTATCAGGCTATAGGGTGGCAGCCATTTAATATTTTCCTTTTCCTCCTCCTTTAGTTATTGAGGTATAACTTAAAACAAAGTCCACAGAACTCAAGTGTCCAGCTCTCTGAGTTTTACATATGTCTATACCTGCCTGTAATTTTTACACACATCTGCACCTGTGTAACTGTGACCTGGATCAAGATAAAGGACATTTTTCAGCCTCCCAGAGGCTCTCTTCCTGCACCTTCCCAGACAGAACACCTGTTCTGATTCCTATAACTAGAATACCTCCCTTAAAAAAAACAGGAATCTTCAGATGTTTCGTATCCTGTATATGTGTCAAAGAAAAGCTCGGGCATGCCCTCGCCTGGGACACTCAGGTCCACCAGGCCGCCCGGGACCCCTGTGGGGTTGGCCTCTGCCCTCCTCTCCAGCCACACTTACCCTTTCTGTTCCTCCAGCCACTTGCTCCTTCTCTACCAAGCCAGGAATCTGGGTGCACTGTTCGTGCAGCTTAACCTGCTTTCTTTTCATCCCTTCAGCATCACCATCTTGGGGGTGCCTTCCCCCACTCCAGCCTAGGGTGGCTTCTGTGTTTTGCACCCTCTTAAAACTTCATTCCTTTCGTTGGCCTTTGTATCTCTGTAATTGTGCATTGCTTGGTGTGAGTATTTGATTAACTTGCAATCTCCTTCTCCACAGAGAACAGGGTCAGTATCAGCTTTTTCTTACCCCTACTGCAGTGCCTGTTACCTGGTAGCTGCCCAGCTCAAGTTTTCTGGATGATTCTGTAGTGGGTCCTTTGTGAAGGAGAAGAGCTTGTGGAGTAGCTTTTGTCTCTTTCGAGGGAGGGGGCTGCAGGGGCGATGGTGCCTGTCAAGGCAGTTAAATTCTTGGGGACTCTGTGTATTTCCAGGCAGTAGGTTTCTAGGACACACATTGTCACTGTCCCTGATGTCTCTGTCACCAGTGACCTCTTTCCTTCCCTAGCCTTTTTCCTGGCACTCCCCAAGGCCCCAGGCCCCTCTGGAGCAGACTCCCTCTCTGGCTCAGAAGGCTCTCTTTTGGCCAGGATTTTAACATATATCACCGGCTGGTAGGCTAAGAGCTTGGGACTTCCCCTCACCACACTCAACGCCTTTGATCTTTTGCTTTGGAGGTAACATCAAAAGGATGGCTGAGGAAGACAGCCAGGCTGTGAAGTTCAACGTTCAAGTTAATAGCTTGACTGAAGGTTGTGCTGTGCGTGGCAGCATCACCGAGGCTGAAGTCAACATAGCAATTGTGGCACATATTCCTCGAAAATGGAGTCTGATGTTGTGAAAGGGTTTCATTAACATGCGGAATGAATTTGGGCAGTAGTGAGAGCATCTGACTTTGGGAGTGTGAAAGCATGAGGGAGAAGATGTGTGTGTGTGTTTGGGGGGGGCGGTGGGAGAGGCTGATCCGAAAGGGAGGTTCTGGTGAGCTGGGGCGGCCCTCACATGTGATTAGCACCTTGAAGTTGTCTTTGCCCCGATTGTGGGCTTTGCTGTCTGCTGCCTTACGGTGCTGTGTCCCTGTACCACTTACTGTTCCTATTTAGCTGAGTGTTTCCGAATTCTGATGGAATTCAAAGGCCAGGCAGGCAGGCAGGCAGGCAGCTTGGCTCCGCGCTTGGGGATGTTGTGTTCAGCCCAAACATTGCAGCAGGCCTGAGAGTTGGAGCATGAATTACATCGGAAGCAAAAGTGAAAGCGACCCTTCAGTCTCTCTCCTTTGCTTGCTCTTGCTGCGGAGCTTTGTGCGCAGTTGTTTGGTGGTTAATTTAGCTTTGGAATGGTTCTCTCCTTTTTAGTGTTTAACCCCAAGCTGCTTTGTAGTGGTCTCCAAACACATTTTGGCCCCACCTCTGTCTGGAATCTGATTCACTTTAGGAGATGATTTGGCTGGTCACCTTCTCCACACCTGCCTTGGGTGTCTTTGGTGTGTGCCCAGAGCCTCCTTGGATGTGCTCCCTTTACCCAGCATCTCACCCACACTTCAGCATGAGCTGCCCACTCGGCTTACGAGCTCACCCTTCCTTTCTCTTTCCACACTCGCACGCCAGCCTACCCCTTCGGCAAAGCCTTTAAACCTTGATGATGTCAGCTCTATTCGGCCAGAGTTCCTCTTGTTTTCTTTAGTGTGGTTCCCCAAGCTTCCCTCATCCCCATATATCCCATCTTTGTGATTTTTGGTGCAATTGTGTACTACCTGAACTATTATTTATTTTACACATTTAGAACCTTGATTCATTTATTTAAACTCAACCTTGTTGTAAGCCCTAACACCTGTAAAATTGTAGGTTTGATGTGCTAGTTATATTTTTCTAATACGTATTAATATAAGCCCGTAATTACTAACCTAACTCCATGTACCACTGTCTTAGTTTCTGGAAGACTGCTGTACCAAAGCACCACAAACTGGATGGCTTCCAACCACAGAAATCCATTGTCTTACAGTTCTGGAGGCCAGATGTCCAAAACCAAGGTGTCAGCAGGGCCAGGCTCCATCTGAAAACTGTAGGGGAGAATCCTTCTTGGCTCTTCTGGTTTCTTGGTGTTGGCTGGCAGTCCTCAGTGGCCTGGGCTTGCAGCTGCAGCATTTCGGTCTCTGCCTTACGTCACATGACATTCTCCCTGTGTCTTTCTGTGTCCAGTTCTCCCCTTACAAGGATACCAGTCATGTTGGATTAGGGTCCACCTGAATTTGGTTTGAGTTCATCTCAACTAATCACATCTTCAAAGATCTTTTTTTCCAAATAAGAGCACATTCACGGGACCAGGGGTTAGAACTTGAGTATACATCTTTCTGGGTGACATAGTTCAACCCCGTAACAATCACCTAAAAGCATTCCTGATAGCACCACAATTGGGAAACACTGCTGCAAGAGAGAGAGATTTCTCTTCTTTGGTGACTTTTGCAAGCTTGGGCTTCTCTTGACTCTTGGTCTCTCTCATTCCTTTTGGCAACTGACCTCTAGGTCAGGTTAGTCCCTGCTCAATCCATGAGTGGACTCAACATTCTGTCCACCGAATGGTCTCGGAGTTCTGGAATTCTTCTAGTTTTATAGTGACTAGAATTCGGGCTGGATCTGAAGGGTCCTCTCTTCTTTTTCATGCTGCATCCTCAGAGACATCACAATTTTTTGAGCTAAATGGCGAGACTGGCCCAGAACAGCCTCCCTTCTCTCCGGATTGAGCTACCTTCTGAAAGATCTCAACAAATCCCTGCCACCTCTTGGTCAAAGTTGTTGGCCTGTGTTCCCCCCATGGTTTTAGATTTTCATCCCTTGAGACTCTCAACTACATTCATTGGACATGCCTGTTGCAAAAAGGCACCTTCTGCCACTGAAGGGCGTGGGCTTCTGGAAATTCCTTGGAAAACACAAGATATCATACTCCAGGGAGGGGTCTCCAAAGCTTCACTGACATGTCTCAGGGTGCCAGGGAAATGCCCCTCTTAAAGCGCTCCTCTCAGAGAAATGTTACTATCCCCTTGTCTCCTTGAATCTTACATCGAGGTGGACTTACCTAAGAGTGTTTTTTTTTTTTTTTTGGCCCAGGCTTAAAACCTTAAAAGGGCTATTGTCAAATTTGTTTAGCCTCTCAAGTCATGTTCCTTGAGGATGGTAAATTGAATATAGCATTCCTGGACAGAGTCTTTCATATATTTAAGAAAACCTGTAGAGTCTCCTGGGGGGAGAGGCGAGGAAGAGATGAAAGGCTTTCTCCAGACCTGCTCTGTTGCATGCACCATTCCTTTAGGTAATTAGGGACGACTGTAAAAGATGAGTGCACAAAGCTCTTCACCTTTCACTTGGGGATCTTAATTCTTTGGTTGGTCTCCTTCGACCAAATATGCAGTGTCACCCACGTGCCCCTGTGTGCCCCCTCCTAGTTGGGCTGGAATGCACAATTGGAGGTTAAAGAATGGGAATTTTTGAGTCTTGGAGAATTGAGTTTTCTGATGGTATCCTATGGAAGCTTGCCTTCTGTGTTTGCTGGCAGAGCTAGAGTGGTGGGATGGGGCAGCCAGGTGAGAGGGGCTGGATGTCTAAGTAATTCTTTGTGGCAATAGCTACAACTCATGGATCTCCTACCTGTCATTTATTAGGGCAGTGGTTCCCAAACTTTGCTGCACATTAGGGTCCCCTGGAGGGCTTAAAAAAATCCCAGTGCCCAGATCCCACTGCCTGGTCATGAGCCAGGCAGTATTTTTGAAGGTCTCTAAGTATTCTCCTGTGCATCAAAGTTGGGGAATCACTGTATTAGGATAACAAGGCTTGGGTTATTTGCATTTTAAACCACTTACTCAGTGCTAATCACCCCCCAGGCATGCTTCCCAGCATTTTACAAACATCACCTCAGTTATTCCTCGCACAGGTAATGAGGAAGTTGCCATCGTCCCCATTTTCTAGGCAAGACAGCTGAAGCTCAGAGAGGTTTAAGCACTTTGGACAAGATCATTGAGTTAGCCTTGGAAACGAGCTTTGAATCCAGGTGTCTCTGCCTCCTGTCAGTGCCACCGCCCTGACGTGGATCAGGGTGCACTTGATGGTCACAGGTAGGGGGGGAGGGAGGACTAGGTGTGCTGGGAGGCTGGGCATGTGACTGTTTGAGCCTCAGCAGGTGAGTCATACGTAGAGAATAGGGGAGGGCTAATCTCCGTGGGCAGAGGGAAGCAGAGACGCGGGGGTGGTGGAGCCTTCTGATGCTAGGAAGGCTGTAGGGGTTCTGTGGCGAAGGACCTTGACTGCTGTGTGCTAAAGAGGCCTCCGGTTCTAACGTTGCGCACGAATCCTTTGGGGCTCTGGCTAAAGTGCGGTCTGATTCAGTAGGCCGGGCTCAGGGCTAACAGTCTGACTAGTGCCTAGGCGCTGCTGCCGCCACCACACGTTGAGCATGAGGCTTTCCCACAGCGGTTCCTAAACTTTGCTGCACATTAGAATTACCAGGGAGACTTCAAACGCCTAACGCCCAGGTCCAGTGAAATCAGAATGTGAGGGGCGGGTGGGAGCCTAGGCATCAGTATTTTCAAGAAGATACCCGGGTGATCCTCTTGTACAGCAGTGTTCTTACGGAATTTTACTCTGGGGACTGACTGCTCTATTTGCGAAGTGTGGAAACCTGGGGTTGAGAAGCCGTGCCAGTAGTTTCTAAATTGTTAGTTAAATCAGCAGTATTTGTTGAGTGCCTACAGTGGGCCCAGGACTGTTGTAGGGGTTAGAATACACCTGTATGCTGGATGGTGGAGATTTGAACTAGCAGGAAGGCGGTGGGAAAGGAAGGCAGGATTCCCGGAGGAGATGCGTTTTAGAAGAAGGATGGATACGTAGGACTTTTGAATTTCAGGTAATTTGGTCAGGACACAAAGCCGAAATTTCCCTTTTCTAGATGATGAAAGGGTTTGCTGGGTGATGAGTAACAAGCTAGCTAGCAGAGGGGCCAATGAACTTGCTATCTTCAAGTCCTTTAAAAGCCTTGCCATTTACAAGGCTAAACTCTGCTTTTCTGCAGCTTCCTTTAAGGATCTCTGCTAGAGGGGCCAGCTCGATAGCCCAGTGGATAGGGCGCTGGCATACCACATGGGAGGCCCCGGGTTCGATTCCTGGGGACCTCTCCTAGCGGGCAGACTGCCTTGAGAATGGCAAGCCGCCATGGGCGGGCCAGAGCCGCCATGGGCAGGGCAAGAAGCTGCCACGGACATGGCAAGAGCCGCCACGGGCAGGGCAGGTCGCCCGCGGATGGAGCGCAGCCAGCCACCCGCGAACTGAAAGTCGGCCGTGAACAGACACAGAGACCGCCCACAAGCGGGGAAAGCCGCGCCTGCGCAGTGTCCACTCTCAGCACGTCGCCGCAGTGGGGGGAAGGGGAGATATGTAATAAAATAAATCTTTTTTTTTAAAAAAAAAAAGGATCTCTGCTAGGGAGTGTTTGCTTTGCTTATTTTGGGATTACTTTAACTGTTTGAAGACACCAAAACAGTTTTCTTAAAAAAATAACACTCATCTGCAATTCACATTTTCCATTCATTTCCACCGAATCGTGTGAATCAGTAAGTGTTGACTGAGGCTCACAGTCAGCTCACTCTCTTGCCTGTAAGTGCGTTGCTGGAACTTGACTTGGATGCTGAAACGCTAGTTGAATTAACATGTGAGAACAGGGTGCTTGAACTAAGAGGGGGAGGGGGATGCCTCTTAGTAGGGAGGGTGATTAGACAGGGAATGTGTTTCTGGGTTATTCAGCTGAAAGGCCGGTTAAGTTCCTGAAGTGTGTCCATGCCTTGCCTTCCCCTCCCGGTTTTCTGTGATCTGGTAACTATAACGCCTTCCCCTCTGGCGTACAGGGTCCAGGACCCTAGTTGGTCTTCTGCTATCTTCTGGTTGCCTGTTTTGAATATCACTCGCGCTGGGACGGTGGTAGTTTTGTAAAGAGTCTTAATTTCAAGGTCCAGCTTTGCTTGGCACGTGGAGCTTTCTCTGTCGATTGCAGCAGTGCAGGGACTCAGCAGCCCAGTGCTAAGCCTCACTCCTGGGCTTAGTAGATTCCAACAGAAGATGGCAGAGTCTCTTGTGAAGGGTTTGCTCAGACGTTTTGAGTTTCTGCGTGCTATCAGTAGCGCCCCTCTTTTATTCTCACAGATTATTTGGTTGCCCCTAGCTAATATCTGAGAGGGCTGCTGCTAGTCACTTTGGCGTGGCTTTGAGGGGGTGACTGCGCCGGGCTAAGAGCCAGAGAGCAAGCTGCAGGGCGGCTTCTGTCCCTCACCTAGCCCCCTTCCTCTGCTATCATGAGTACCGACGTCCCCGGGAGGGATCGAAATCCTTGGACATTAGAAATTCTGAGGTCTTTGTGAGTTCAGGCTGTGAGAGTACCTATCCCTTGCCATCTCTGGAGGATTCTTTGAGGAATAATTAAGTTAATGTTTGCAGAGCACCTTGAAATCATCAGATGAAAGGCACCAGGGAAGCACCAGGTATTATTTATTTTTAGCCCGGTCCGGAATGGAAGAGCACGCAGCTGTGGGCCGTGCTTCCTGCCTTGTGCCAGCCCACTCTGTCTGTGCCCCCCCTCCCATGGGCTTTTCTTTATTAAAAAAAAAATAAAAAAAAAACGAATTGAAGAAGGCATGAGGGAATCACCACCTGTAATGCAGGCTGTGTCTAAACCGTGGGACCGGTGATGTGATGGAAGCCCAGGCACGCTAGTTATCAGAGCAGAGCTCCTAGCTGGCACTGAGGCTGCAGCTCCTGTGGGCTCTGGGGTGAGGCAGGGCATTGCAGTTAATCCTGCTGCCCTCAGGGGTAAATAATACCAGGCTAGGCGGTGCTTTGTGTATTTTGTTTTCAATTTAAATTTCACTTGATTTAGTGATACTTATTAAGGAATCTGCTTCCTAGGAACCCAAATAATTGGGAATTCTTTTTTGCTATTGTAGAGTGTTCTGGATTGATTTAAGGGGCCCTTAAGCGAGTGTAAATATGTTATTTTTCCCATGTAGATACCTCGCAGCTTAGGGTGAAGCAGGGCTACCAAAGGGGGGGCTGCCTAGCTCTTTCCCCTTCCTTCACCCCATCTGGCTTAGACTACACTTCATCAGCTGTCTGGTGAATTTGCCTTTTGGGGGAAGAGGACTGGAGGGGTAGGAAAGGAACGTCTTTGGGCCAGTCCCTTCTGAAATGAAAGATTTGGGTCTACTTACTAGCAGAATGCACCCCCACCCCTGGCATTCCTGGGTCCTGACACCCTCCACACAGGAGGCCACTCTGAGGCGGGGGCAGTCTCTGCCTTCTGGCTGTTCCCTGAGGAAACCGGAAGGACTGACCACTTCTTGAGGCTTATCTCCAGTTTGCAGAGAGCCCCTGGAAAGTGGAGCTGGGGGTTTTTGTACCGCCAGCATCGCCCCGTGTGCCCTCCTCCCTCCAACACATTCTTTGTGTCTCATGAAAGCGGACCAGCCAGTAATACTCAAATCCTACTTTGCGATGAAGCCCCAAATTGATGTATGTCTTCTCTATCTGAAAAATATCTTCTAGTAGCCTTGGATTTAGTTTATAAGACTTTCCTAAACCTCAAGGGGTTCGATTCCCACAGATTAGCAATATCTGGCCCTGGGTCAGGGCCTAAGAGTTTTCTGAATGATTTTCTCCGTGAGCCAGGAGGGACTGCTGGGATGGAGGATGCTGTGTGGTAGGTAGGAGCAGGCATTATCCCAGTTTACCCATGAGGAAACAGAGAAATGACCCAGCAACGGAGCAAGAGCTGAACGTTTCCTTCTTGGCTGTACTTTTCAGCTGTCCACACCACCTCCTTCTTGAGCTTTACTATGGTGACTGAGATGCCTTAAAATGAAAATTTGGGGGAGAACCCTGGTTCCCCTTGGCCCGAGCTGTGCTGGTGGGAGGGTGCAGAGGGCTCTCTTGGACGTGGCCTATTGCATTTGAGCTGAGGGGGCCAGGCTGGACCCCTCCCTCCCATCAGTGCCCTCCTGCTTGGAGGGAGCATACCTTAAAGAGTCGTTGTTGGGGGCTCCAAACATCCTTCCCCTGGCCGCCACCTTTCTCAGGCAGGGGACCCGCTTATCAAATCCCATACTGAGCCTGTTCATCGGGTCTCATCTCCTTCACTACATTTCACAGCAGCTGTCAAAACGGAGTTATGTTTATACTCATTTTACAGATGAGAAAAGTGAGGTCCAGAGAGGTTCATTGTAGACCTGTGGTCTTTAAAATGCATCCATTTTGTAAATCGAGAAATGTAGTATATTTAAGAGGGCTGGAGTCAGTTGGGTCAGGTCACGTTTGGGTCCTGAGTGTGGTCACGGATTGCCCCCTGTGGAGTGGGCACAGAGCTGGGCAGGGGAGAAACTGCTGGGCGCTGGGAGTCATGGAGGAATCCAGTTCATCTCCCGGGGCAGGAAACACGTTTACATCATCGGCATTTGGGAAGATGAGCTCCATCAAGCACTTGAGCCAGTGGCTGGCACCCAGTAGGTTCTTAGTAAAGACTGGTGTCTTCTAAGATGTGGGAGAAGATTGAACTGCTGCTCTGGGTGGGTCGGCCTCCTGTTCTCTGCTGCCTCCTGCTCGTCATTTAGGCTTCCAGACAGCTGGGCCCGACAGTGCAGCAGCATCTCCTGCGTGGCACGTGGGTCGTGGGGGTGGGAGGAAAGCCCGCTGGCCAGAGACTGAGCAGCCCCTGCAGGCTTTATCCTACCCAGGGGACTCCCTCTGCTCCTTACTGGGCTAGGCTGCCAGGTGTACCTTTCCAGTGCACATAGTTCATTCTGCGTGCATTTCCTGTGCACCGAGTATATGCTGGCGGCAGTGCCGGGGCTAGACCTGAGCAGGACATGGCCCTGGGATGCAGCCATGAGAACCAGGAAGTGTAGTAAAGTTATTACAGTGATGGTGGAAATCTGTACAGCGTTTGGAGGGGGAGGTACAAACCCTATTGGGTTTATGGGGCCAGAGGGATGTGGTCCCAGGAAGGCGGCCTCCCCCTCCCCCGTGTTGGGAATGGGTCCTTGTTATAAAGGCTGGCTAGTGGTTTGGGCGGCCCGCGAGTCCTGTTGGGGAGGTGAGTGCAGTGGTGAGAAGCAGAGGCAGCCTTGCTTCCCCCCCTTCCCCCCAACCCGCGATCACAGGGCTCCACCCCAGCAAACATAACTGTCCCAACCAAAGCCAAATATCAACAAGCGTGCTAGCCCCCTTTCCCTTTGTATGCCTCACGGACCTTATGGCTCTCTGATGGTTTACCAAAAGCCGATTTTCTTTAACAATTTTACTATCGGAATAAAATAATGCATTGGAAAGTGTAAGGGAACAAGAGAATCGCCCATCATCCCGCCCCCTAGAGACAGGCGGTTGTTAAAGGTGGTGGATTTTGCCTTTCTCCTTTAAAGTGGTAAATAGATGTGTGTTTTGGATATATTGATTTTTCAGGTGTGCATGGGGTTACATGGGCAACCTGCCTTTTATTCATGTGGATTTCAGCCAGGCTTGACACCTGCCCTTTAACGAAAAGTAAACCGTTGCCTTCCTTGTTTAACTGTGGCTGACATGGAGGGAGACAGGTTTATGTTACCGTGAAGACTTGTCCACCCAGAAGCCCTCTGTTGGCTTCTTTGTTGTAACCTTGGAACTAGAGGCGTGCTGAAATGCCCCCTTTGTCCTTTTTAAAAAACTGGAATGATAGGTGGTGAGTGGATGGCTGCCTCGTGGAATGCTGGCAAGTGCGGCAGCGCTAGGTGAGCCTTCTAGAAGTTAGTACGTGTCTTGTGTTGTCTTAGTTAATGTAGCTTCTGGGCTTGAAGGCCATGCTGCCCCGCGTGCCTCGCCACTCACCGTGGGGGTACCCGTCACCCACCACATGCCTGGCCTACTGTCGGGGCCTGGGAGTGCTTCTCTGATTGATAGTGGGTTTGGAAAGCAGATATGTGGCCTCTGTGCTGATGGGGAAGGCAGCCGAAGAGGTGGTAGGCACCATTTTGGGGGCTCCCTCACTCCCGCTCACCTGGTGTGCATCGACTGCCCAGGGCCGTGCCGGTTGGTCCCCTTTCCTGTCTGGAAACCCTGGCGTCCTGCACAGCTCCCTCTTGCACCTTGACTGTCTCCTGCCAGGCGCCCCTCCCCCTCCAGGGCTGGAGGACCACGGGGGGCGTTGCCTGACAGAAGGAAGTGTGCTTTGCTGAGACGGTGCAAAGATTGATGGTGCAAAGATTGATGGTGCATCAAAACTGGCTGCAGGGTTGTGGGTGTAACTCAGTGGCTGAGCTCCTGCTTCACATGTATGAGGTCCTGGTTCAATCCCTGGTGCCTCTTTAAAACAAACAAGCAAAATGATGCAGAGGTAGGCTGCGTTTCTGTAATGATAACTCATGGTTTAGACTAGTTAACGGTTTATAGACTTCTCAAATACCTTTCCTCGTTTAGGTCTCACCACAGCTGTCTGAAGGGCGATTGCTGTTATCTTTATTTTGTAGATTTATTAACCAGGGCTTGTTCTGGGATGTGGGGAGATGGTGGGCATAGAGGAAAAGGAGCCAAATGGTGAAGGAATCTCAGGCTGTGCCAGAAGCTGCTAAGAGCTAGATATGGTCTCATGAAATCTCTGCATCGACTCTGTGGGGGAAGATGAGTGAGGGGGAATTATTTACAAAGTGGATAATGGAGGCTCAGAGGGATGAAATCTCTGCCTGCCACCACACAGCAAGTTGGGAGAGAGCTGGGAGTTTTCACTCAGGTCACCTGACCCCTAAGACCTTGTGATCTTTCTTGGCACATCATTGAGTGAGACAAACGTGCTCCATGGCCTCCTAACCTTCACTTCCAGATCCTGTGATCTAAGGGGCTGTTGCCTAAACCCTCCCAGCTGAAAAATGGGTAAAGCACTTAGCAGAGGGCTTTCCCTACAGGAAGATTTCAGTATCAGGTGATTCTACTACTCCTTACTGTTTTCCTTTTATGTTTCCCATCACACGGTTTCTCTTTTTTTTATTTCTGCCCTCTAGAAAATCAGTTTCTGGCAACAAACCGCATTGTTGGATGACAACAACAAAAAATGTGTTTCTGATATTTTCATCAAAATCACCAAATTTAACAAATTACCAACTTAATAACAACTGCGTAATCATACGTGTGTGATTCTTGAGCACTCACCCCCGACCCTGGCGACTTCCTACAGCCATGGTTTGGCAACAACTGATGAAAGAGCTGTTTTTATTCACATTTTGCAGAAGAGAAAACTGAGGCTCAGAGGGGTCAAGTAAGCTGGCCATAGTCTCTCAGGAAGTAAGTAGGGGTCTGAGATTCACAGACCAGAACCTGCCTCACTTCCTACTCCTTAAACTGCACTTAAAAATTAACTACCCCCACGTGTTTGAACCGTGGTAAGAAGTCCTGGGCATTTTTATATCTCATTTGGCTTGTTTACAGCCTTAACTTTTGCTTTCCCCATTCCCAGAGTACATGGTCAGTGCGGGAGGAAATCCACACTGCTCTTTGGACTAAACCAGGGGCTGGCAGCACTCCCTAAACAGGGCACCAAATTGCTGAACCTTGTTTTTCTGCCTTACGGTGGTAAGCCAGGGGCACCAGGGAGTTCTTTGAATTTCCCTTTCCTAACTGTCTACCCGTTCTTTAGGCAACATTTTAATAGGCTGAGTTTTAAATCTTATTGACTTCTCTGAAGAAAGATAGAGGAGGAAAAAAAAATCAAGACCTACCCTGGGAGAAAAGTGGCAGGTTTTATTCTAGATTTCCCTTTTTTCTTGTTCGTTTTTATTTTGTGCACATTGCATAACCTTTGTTTGGATGATGATTTCATGGGGGTGTCTTGCTGGCCCTTGAACAGCTGCCGATGGGTTTAGCCCAAATGCATTACAAACCCCTCTGCTCCTTGTGCCTCGTGTGGCTGCTGTTTGCAGAGTGTGAAAGGCAAGAATCAGAATTCTGCTGGGGCTGCAAGCACTTCAGAAATCTTTTTAAGTTTGTGGGCCAGTTGGAGAGGAGAGATGCAGTAGCGTAGAACGGTAGGCTGCAGCTGAGCTTTGGTGTACCTGGGAGGGGGGGACCAAATGTAGTGACAGGAAAATTCCACTCACCCAGAGGGCTGGAGAATGAGTGATTTAGGGTCCTAGGAGGGGTTGATCTGGAGAGGTGAGGCTGGTTAACTAGGAATGCTTTTGATCCTTTTACTTTACTTAGCCACCTGTATTTGAGCCATGGTAAGAAGTCCTGTTCATTTCTCTTTGTAAATATGCTACAGTGCACATATTGGGGGTTTTACTTTTGGATGATTTAGAATCTTGCAGTGTTGGAAGGGGTTTTATTCTGATGATACTGATTCTATTAATAATATAGTAGCAAGCTAATAACATAGTAGCTGGCATTTACTAAGCACCTAACCAAATGCCAGACATTTAATCCTTACAAGAACTCTGAGTGATAGCTATTTCTTCTTAGTCCCATTTTACAGGTGAGGAAACAGGTCATACTGGGCTTGCCCTGCTTCTAGATGGTCCACTTTGTTATCATCCCTTAAAGAATCCAACTCTTTTTTGGTGTCAGCACTTGATATGAATTAGGTGCTCCGTAAATATTTGAATGGAGTTATGGAGCTGGGTTTCTAACCCAGGTCGAACTGCCACTGAATCACTAGCTGGGAACTTGTTCTGAAAGCCTGCAATTCCCGGGATTCCTATTTTGCTCTTTTGAATCCTCACAGTAGTAGGTCCAGTGAGCCCAGTGGGGAATCCATGGTCCAAAGGAAGAACGGAGGAAGGGGACAGGGGACATTGTGGAGGCAAGATCAGGGCTCCTGGGGTACTTCCTGGGCAGGTTGGCATTAAAAACACAGCATGAACTGTCCTTCAAAAGAATACGTGGAATTAGCGTTTTTCCCCCTTTCCGTTTGTGGCCATGTGCAATCCCCTTTGTGGCCACGTGTCTGCCGGGTGAGCTGGGCTGAACTGTGGGAGACCTTTTGGTCAGGATGGCTATATGCTCACCTGTACCTGAGCAGAGCCTTAGCTTCACATGACATTTTCTGTAGCAGTGAGACCGCATTAAGTTGGCTTCCCCTCATTTAGGAATTTGGGAAATTTTAGGTAGCTGAAGTTGAATTCTCAAGGTCGGAGCCCTTTTCCAGGGTACATGAAGAAGGGAAGAGGGCTATATTTAAAATACCCAAATGAGTGGTGTTTGCTTTCCCATTTGTGTGCCAACAATAATGGCAGGTCATTACCAGCTCACCTGGGCAGCCTCTCTGTTGACTTACTCCATTTACTTACCCAAGCACTCGCTTCTCCTATCTCTCGTTTTACTCCCTGCAATGGATTGCTTGTTCCACTAGCCTTCTCTCTCATACCTCACTGAGCCTGGTTCTCAGTGGATATGCTACTACAATTCACCATTTTACAGGGGAGTGAAGTTGTTTGTCCAAGGTCCTAGAGCTGCTAAGAAGCAGCTCTTGGATTTGAACCCAAGCATTCTAGCTCCAGTGCCCATGCTCTTAGCCATTCTACTGTACCCTCTTGGTCTGAGTTAGTGAGGTTTTATGTTTATTTTTCACCACCCTTTTTCTTCTAGAACCTTCTGTGAGCAGACCACCCACTATTGAGAAATAAGGTGATAACTTCTCTCCATAGGGTTTCAGTTCAGGCTCTTAGATAGTGTGGGAGCTGGGTCAGATGGGTGAAGAGTTTCCCACCTTTTGCTACCCAGCCCTTCCCTGGGCTCAAGCCCTCTTTGGACGGAATTATTCTGCCTCTTTAAGTTCAGACTTGTCTTTGCATCTTCCACTGCTGTTGAAAATCTGAAACCTTAAAATGAATTTCATCTCCCAAATCCCTGGGAGCTCTGGAAGTAGAGATGGTGAGGTTCTGTGGCCAGGGCTGGTTGGGATTACAAATAAACTGAAGCCTGGGAAACTTTCTTGCTATTAATAGTGCGGACCTTTGGGGGAGGAATAACCAAACTTGATGCTGTTGAAATTGATTTTGCCTATCCAGATGACATACTAATGAGCTAAGTGGTTAGCTTCAGATCGTTATTGCTCCTTCCCCAGCCTAGTTCTTTTAAAGACTAAAACCACAAAAGCAGAGAACAGGTTGGTTTAGAGTGGCACCGTGCTGCTGTCAGGACAAGGAAGGGTGGTCAGCTCCAGCTTCAGCATGAGAGAGTGAAGGTGGCAGTCACTCCAGGAGGAGTTGTGGACTAATTCCATCTCTTCTACGGCTTATTTCCCCCCCCCCCCTTTTTTTTTCCTCTGGCCTTTTGATGGGGGTATTTCTATTTCTTCAGTGTCTTTTGGTTGTTTCGGAAAGTTTCTCTCCAAGCTTTAATTTGGCAGAGAGAGAGAGCGCGCGTTCCTGTCCTCTCTCCAGGGAGAAAGTCTTGCTTATCTCCTCAAATCGCCCACTTTGATTATAACATCCATTGTTCTGCTCTTTGCTTCTTAGCATAAACTGGTAGTCTATGTATACACTTAAAAACAAAACAAAACAAAACAGCTTTCGATGTCTGAAGTGCCCGGAATATCATGGTATTGTGGAGGAGACTTTGGAAGTGGACAGAACTGTATTTCCTTCCCCAGATGAGGTTATTGTGCTTGAAATATCTCCAGATAGTTTATTAAAGGAAACCACAGGCTTGGATCAGAGGCACAGTTTCTCCTGCTGCAGCCTTGTCTCCTCTTTAGATCTTCCTTCCTCTCCTCTCCTCCTACCCCCCATGTTATGCCCCCCTGGGGGGGGGGCACCCTACTTCTCCTCGTGGTCTGGAGCCTGCGCAGCAGCCAGGCTTTCCTGCAATCCCCATCCTCACTGTAGACCCCGCCGGTCCTCTCCACATTCGAAGCCCGTCTGGAACGTTGGGAAAGAATTTGGGGTGTGGACTCCCTTGAGTGACTGGGATTAGGCCAGTGGAGGCTGCAGGCAGACAGAAGTGTGTGGGCAAAGGGAACCATTGTGTGAGGCTTCTCCGGACAGAAAGCCTGCCTTCATCTTTTGCTGTGCCTAATGGACAATTGAGACATTCAGTTTACGTCTGAAAGGAAAGCGGGCGGAATGGTCTAGCAGACCTCCCAGACGAAGGCTTGTAGGAGAAGCAAATAGAGACAAGGATTACCGAGAGGGGAAACAACTGGGGCAGAGTCCTGGGAGAGAATGTTTATTTCCTTGCTCTCTAGGAGGGATTTGGAAAGAGCCATAATCCTGGGTTAGGAGTAATTTGTTACAGCAAGATGATACTTGAGTGGCAGGCCGCTTCTGGCTGAGGCAGCAAGACTTGTGTGCGGGGGGTCGTGGGGCCTCCAGAAGGTCAACCTCCCCCGTAAATCTTCACCCTAGCTTGGGGGTTTGTTCCTCCCCAAGCAAAATGAACCAGAGGCACCGCTGACCTTTCGGCTTCCTGGGTGTAGCGTTACGAAGCATCTCCACATGCTTGTCACAGCTAGAATTTGACAATAAAAATTTGGACAGGGGGGCCCTCGCTAGAGCTGCCGACCTCTTTCGGGTGTGACAAGGGGAAAAAAAAATCTGAAAATGCAGCATGTGTCCTGGTTTCCTGCGGAGCTGGAGGACACTACTTGGTTTCTACGGAGACTGACTAAAGCAAGTTAATTCATTGTTCTTTGATTGCCAGACCTCTTGTTGCTTGTTTTTGTGGGATGGGGTGATAAACAAAGAATGGGGAGGAGAACCTAATCAGAGAAAATCCAAGCCTCCAGAGCCCACAGCTGTGGAGAAAGGCCGGAATTTTAAAAGTTTTTGGTTTTAATACCTGCTGCCCTCTGATGAGTCATGCATTTAAAATAACCCAGGTCACCAGGCCCCTGTTCCTCGCAGGCTTTGTACCCCTCAAAGGCCATCTCATGGCTCAATGTCCACCAGTTTGCACGGCAGGCCCATCATTTCTGGCTTTTAAGTCCTATGTGGAGATGGAAGAAGAAATAGCAAATCTTTACCTGGGCCTTATATAATTCTTTTCCTTTTATTTCATTTACCTAGTTTATTCTTTGAGGTCAAATAAATGGTGAGGAAGGGAGCCAGTTGGGAGACTTGAGGTCAGCGATCCCATGCCTGTTTTTTAGACAGGGACACTGAGGTGCAGAGGATAAGGGAGACTAGACTGTCAGATTCAGGTTTCAGAATGTCGGTGCTTCTGTTGACTCAACTGCTCCGCTCTATTCGGTTTTCACCATCTGTCTTGAATTAGTTGTATATGTCCATTCTCCCATCAGTCAACAGCAGCACTTTTCAACCAGGGCACACTGTGCACTTGCTGGCTTTCATGAAGTCTTGCTCTAACCCTGCCACTGAAACTCTCTCCCCAGGTTCTAACATCAACTTGAATCATATTTGGAAATTGCTTGTTTCCCAAGAAATAAAGCTGGCTTTGGAGGGTATTATTTTTTAAGGAACTGATGCACATGCTTCTCTGTTCATCCTTTATGTGTTTTGGGTGGTGTGGGCATGTGTGAACGTGAATGTGTGTGTTCTCTCCCTTTCCCCTCCCCACACTGTCTTAATAAAGGAACGTGATGACCGTTGAGTGACTTGGTGCACTCTTATTCCGGAATGCTCCATATCCACCTGAGCTCTCAGGGATACCCATTCTCATCCCCTGAGCTGCAATGTGTCTTCCAGCCTGTATTTCCTGGTCTGCTTGCACCTACCTCAGTGTGCTGTTGGAAAACAGGCCGTAACTCAAACATTCCAATTAACTGGACGGTCCTGGGCTTTTTAAAGAAGCACTAATAAAAAATGGTGGCTGCAAAGTTTGATTAGACAATGAAAGATTGTAAGCATTTGTTTTGCCTAAAGGTAGATGGTGTCTGGTCTGTTAACATGAGTTTCCATCCAGTTGCATGCAAGAATTCATTGTTTGTTAGGCACCAGCTGGGGATCAGTGGGGACTGGACTCTACTGCCTCCTGGAGACTAGGAGACCTGTTTGAGCAAGATGGGAGGGCAAGAGCTCCTCTTTCCAAGTTCTCCTGGTGGCTTCCTATCTCCTAACCCCTGACTCAGGGACTTGGATGCTTGTAGCAGAGCTGACATTTGCTTGGAATCCAGAGCCCTTTGGGGGCCTTAATCTTGGGGCTGCCTGGAGCAGTGGTAGTTCTGGACAGCTCCTGGTCATGCGGAGCAAGACTGCCTGAGACTGGTTTCCCACCGGCCCCCTGTGTAGGATCTGTACCAGCTCTTCTGTCCCCTGTACCTTTGTTTCCCTCCCCTTAAAGATCTCTCTCTCCTGCACTGTGCCTGGACAAATCCTGACCATGACGCATTCTGCTCAGCCTCTTTTGGGACTTCACATGTAGTAAATGGAAAGACTCCGTAGGGTGTAGATAAAGAGTTCTGGCCTGAAAATACCAAAGCCGTGGATTCTGATTCCTTAGTTATTGTGTGATTAAGTCACTTAATTTCTCTGTGCCTCAATTTCTAATGCTTTAAAATGGACTTGGAGAAGTATCTGCTTTGACTACCTAAAAATTTAGAGATTTGAAAGAGCTTTTGAGAAATTAAGAAGGAATCTGCAACTATCCAGTGTGCTAATTATTGGCCTTACTCCGGCACTGATAGCTTATTGTCACTCATCCGAGTCACCTGGTGAGTTTAAAAAAAAAAAAAAAAAAAAAATCCCTGGGCTTCACTCCCAGATAATTTGATTTAGCACCTCTGGTTTGGGCCAGAAAAAAAGGTCTCTCTATAAACAAGCCAGCTAGGTTTGAGAATGGTGGGATTATGTCACCATCGTTAATCAAATCCTTATATAGAGTTTCTACTTTCTTTGCGTCAGTCTTTGTGCCGTTAGCTTCTCGACTCATTGACTGGGTCTTAGATTCTTTCCCAAGGCTTCCAAATATCTAGTACGCACTGGACACAAAGCTTCTGGTTAGTACACGCTGCAGGAAGTCACGAGTAGGAAGGGATTTTTGAGCTCCTGCTCCCCACTTCCCTGTTACAGACTTAGGCCTGGAGTGGGAAAGGGGCTTGCCCAGTAAAGAGGTGAAGGGACTTGCCCAGTTAGTGGCAGAGCTGGGCCTGGAAATAGGTTTCCGGACTCTTCCTCACTGCACTGTGCTGCTTTTTAAGAGTGACTTTTTGGGGAGGGTGGAAGGAAGGCCTGGGTTCCAGCCTAAGGAGGACATCTGGGAGCAGGAGGAAGTGGCCGGTGAAATTCTATCCAGGTTGTGCTTCGATGAGCTGCTGTGTACCATAAGCCTCCCTGCAAAACCACTGACCTGGCAAGTGTGAAAAATAGCTTAGGGGCAGGGCCATTGGATGGTCGGTGGGG
>PVKH010002610.1:0-26707 GCA_004027955.1 Chaetophractus vellerosus
CCTAGTCATGAATTAAACAACTAGTGTTCAGGCTTTGAAAACGGATGCAGCTGGTGCATTCTCAGACCGTTAAGTAAAAGCAGTGATTTTCCAGTGTTTGTAACTGAAAACAAGGGCATAGCAATGAGATAAAGAAGTAAATAACTTGGCTTCTGACTCTGATGTTCCTGGTGCCTTCACACTGCTTTAGGAAATAGCAGTCATTTAGCATTAATGAAGTGAAAACAAGGGTTCCACAGCCAAACAAAGCAGTATATTGCTTGCTCTCCAAAGCTGATGATCTATTTGCAGTTATAGACCATTAGGTGAAACCAATCTCTACTCCTTGATTCTATGAGAAAAGAGGTGCACTAGTATGAATTGAACATGTAACGGCCTTGGATTTCCATACAGAATATCCTGCTGTATTCTCTAAGCATTATGTAAAAGCAGTGATTTCATATATGCACGGTAATGGAAAACAAGTGCAGAACCACCAGTTTTTTAAGTAACTGACTTGGTTTTGAAACCTGAGTCTCCAACTTCCTTTCCCAGGATTTAGGTATAAGGATTGATTTGACATTGATTGTAAAAGAAAACAACTGTGCAGCATTGAATTCAAGGAAGAAATTTGTTGGTTTCCCTAATTAAGGTATCTAGTTCCATAATAGAGCATGAGGTAAAACCACTGACTTTCCTTTGACACTAAGTGAATTCAAGGGCATAGCCTGCAATTAAACATGACACTTGTGTGGCATGGAATACTGGTGTTCCTGTTGCATTCACAAATGGTTAGGTAATAGCAGTGATTTGCCATTGTCAGCACCTTAAAACAATGTTCTATGCATTATTTTTAAAAAGTAGCTTTCTAGGCTTTGAAAATGGATGCAGCTGGGGCATTTACAGAGCATTATGTAAAAGCAGTGATTTGCCAGTGTTTGTAACTGAAAACAAGGGCATAGCCATGAGATAGAGAAGTAACTAGCTTGGCTTCTAACTCTGATGTACCTGGTGCATTCACACAGCATTAAGTAATAGCAGTCATTTAGCATCGACTGAAGTGAAAAAAAAAGGGTTCAGAAACCAAACAAAGCAGTAAATTGCTTGCTTTCCAAAGCTGATGATCTTGTTCCAGTTATAGAGCATGAGGTGAAACCAATCTCTAGACATTGATTCTATGTGAAAAGAGGTGCACTGCTAACAGTTGTACCAGTAAGGGCCTTGGATTTCAGAACTGAAGGTCCTGCTGTATTCTCTAAGCGTTGGGTAAAAGCAGTGGTTTCACATGCACGGTAATGGAAAAGAAGTGCAGAACCACCAGTTATTCAAGTAATTTGCTTCGTTTTGAAACCTGAGTTTCCAACTTGCATTCCTTGGTTTTAGGTATAAGGAGTGATATGACATTGATTGCAATAGAAAACAGATGTGCAGCATTGAATACAATGAAGAAATTTTTTGGTTTTCCTAAATAATGTATCTGACTCCATAATAGAGCATTAAGTAAAACCACTGAATTCCCATTGACACTAATTGAAATTGATTTCATAGCCTGCAATTAACCATGACACTTGTGTGGCATGGAAAACAGTTGATCCTGGTGCATTCACAAACGGTTAGGTAATAGCAGTGATTTGCCATTGACTGCAACTGAAAACAATGGCCTAAGCATGAGTTAAAAGAGCAGCTTGCTATTCTTTGAAAATGGAGGCAGCTGGTGCATTCACTGAGCCTTAGAAAAAAGCAGTAACTTGCCAGTGTTTTTAATTGAAAAAAAAGGGGAAAGCCATGAGATAGAGTAGTACCTAACTTGGCTTCTAACTCTGATGTTCCTTGTGTTTTCACACAGTGTTAGGTAATAGCAATCATTTAGCATCGACTGAAGTGAAAAAAAAGGGTTCAGCAATCAAAAAGAAGCATTAAATTGTTTGCTTTACAAAGCTGATGATCTGGTTGCAGTTATAGAGCATTAGGTGAAACCAATCTCTAGACATCGATTCTATGTGAAAAGAGGTGCACTGGTATCAATTGAACAAGTAAAGGCCTTGGATATCAAAACTGAAGATCCTGCTGTACTCTCTAAGCCTTAGGTTAAAGGAGTGATTCATGTGCACGGTAATGGAAACCTCGTGTAGAACCAACAGCTTTTAAAGTAACTGGTTTTGTTTTGAAACCTGAGTCTCCATCTTGCATTCCCAGGTTTTAGGTATAAGGAGTGGTTTGACATTGATTGTAACAGAATACAACTGTGCAACATTGAATAGAAGGAAGAAATTTGTTGGTTTTCCTAAATAAGGTATCTGGTTCCTTATTAGAGCATTATATAAAACCACAGACTTCTCATTGGCACTAAGTGAATTTGAGGGCATAGCCCGCAATTAACCATGACACTTCCATGGCATGGAAAACTGGTGATCCTAGTGAATTCACAAAGGGATAGGTAAGAGCAGTGATTTGCCGTTGACTGTAACTGAAAACAATGGCCTAGGCATGAATTAAAGAAGTAGCTTGTTAGGCTTTAAAAAAGGATGAAGCTGGTGCATTCACAGAGCACTAGGTAAAAGCAGTGATTTGCCCATGTTTGTAACTGCAAACAAGGGCATAGCCATGAGATGGTGAAGTAACTAATGTGGATTTTAACTCTGATATTCCTAGTGCATTCACACAGAATTAGGTAATAGCAGTCATTTAGGATTCACTGAAGTGAAAACGAGGTTTCAGCAGCCAAACAAAGCAGTCAATTGCTTGCTTTCCAATGCTGATGATCTTGTTGCAGCTATAGAACATTAGGTGAAAGCATTCTCCAGATATTGATTCTATGTGAAAAGGCGTGCACTTGCATCAATTGAAGAGGTATAGATCTTGGATTTCAAAACTGAAGATCCTGCTGTATTCTCAAATTGTTAGGTAAAAGCAGTGACTTCACATGCACGGTAATGGAAAACAAGTGCAGAAACACCACTTATTCAAGTAACTCACTTGGTTTTGAAACCTGCATCTCCAACTTGCATTCCCAGGTGTTAGGTATAAGGAGTGATTTGACATTGATTGTAACAGAAAACAATTGTGCAGCATTGAATACAATGAAGAAATTTGTTGGTTTTCCTAATTAGGTTACCTTGCTCCTTAATAGAGCATTAGATAAAACCACTAACTTCCCATTGACACTAAGTGAATTAAAGGGCATAGCCAGCAGTTAACCATGACAATTGTGTGGCATGGAAAACTGGTGATCCTGGTGCATTCACAAAGTTTTAGGTAATAGCAGTGATTTGCCATTGACTGTAACTGAAAACAATGGCCTAGGAAAGAAATAAACAAGTAGCTTCCTAGTCTTTGAAAACGAATGCAGCAGCTGCATTCACAGAGCATTAGGTAAAAGCAGTGATTTGTCAGTTTTTGCAACTAAAAACAAAAGCATAGCCATGAGATAGAGAAGTACCTAACTTGGCTTCTAACTCTGATTTTCCTGGTGTGTTCACACAGCATTAGGTATTAAAAGTTATTTAGCATTGACTGAAGTGAAAACAAGGGTTCAGCAACCAAACAAAGCAGTAAATTGCTTGCTTCCCTAAGCTGATGATCTTGTTACAGTTAAGGAGCATTAGGTGAAACCAATATATAGACATTGATTTTATGTGAAATGAGGTGCACTGGAGCCAATTGAATAAGTTAAAGCCTGGGATTTCAAACTGAAGATTCTGATGTGTTCTGTGTTAGATAAAAGCAGTGATTTCACATGCACAGTAATGGAAAACAAGTGCAGAACCACCAGTTTTTCAAGAAACTCGCATGATTTTGAAACCTGTATCTTCAATTTGCCTTCCCAGGTTTTAATTATAAGGAATGATTTGACACTGATTGTAACAGAAAACAACTGTGGAGCATTGATTAAGAGGAAAAAATTTGTTGGTATTCCTAAATAAGGTATCTGGTCCTTAATAGAGCATTAGGTAAACAAGTGACTTCCCATTGACACTAAGTGATTTCAAGGGCATAGTCTGCAATTAACCATGATGCATTTGTGGCATGGAAAATTGGTGATCCTAGAGAAATCATAAAGGGTTAGGTAATAGCATTGATTTGCCATTGACTGCAACTGAAATCAATGGCTTAGGCATGAATTAAAGAAGTAGATTGCTAGGCTTTGAAAAATGATGCAGCTGTAGCACTCACTGAGCATTAGGAAAAAACAGAGATATGCCAGGGTTTATAAATGAAAACAAGGGCATAGCCACGAGATAGAGAAGTAACTAACTTGGATTCTATCTCTGAGGTTCCTGGTGCATTCACAAGCTTTAGGTAATACTAGGCATTTAGCATTGAATGAAGTGAAAACAAGGGTTCAGCAGCCAAAAAAGCAGCAAATGGCTTGCTTTCCAAAGCTGATGATCTTGTTGCAGTTAGAGAGCATAAGGTGAAATCATTCTCCAGACATTGATTCTATGTGAAAAGAGGTGCACTTGCATCAATTGAACAAGGAATTGCCTTGGATTTCAAAAATCAGATCCTGCTCTATTCTCTAAGCGTTAGGTAAAAGCAGTGATTTCACATGCACGGTAATGGAAAATGTGCAGAACCATCAGTTATTGAAGTAAATTGCTTGGTTTTGAAACTTGAGTATCCAACTTGCAATCCCAGGTTTTAGGTATAAGACATGATTTGACATTGCTTGTAACAGAAAACAACTGTGCAGTATTAAATACAAGTAAGAACTTCATTGGTTTACCTAAATAAGGTATCTGATTCCTTAAAAGAGCATTAGGTAAAACCACTGACTTCCTATTGACACTTAGTGAATTCAAGGGTATAACCTGCAATTAACTGTGACACGTGCCTCACATGGAAAACTGGTGTTCCTGGTGAATTCTTAAAGGTTTAGGTAAGAGCAGTCAATACCCATTGACTGCAATGAAAACAGTGGCCTAGGCATGAACTAAAAAGTAGCTTTGTAGACTTTGAAAATGGATGCAGCTGTTGCATCCACGAATATTATGTAAAAGCAGTGATTTCCCAGTTTTTGTAACTGAAAATAAAGGCATAGCCATGAGATAGAGAAGTAACTAACTTGGCTTCTAACTCTTATGTTCTTTGTGCATTCACACAGCGTTAGGTAATAGCAGTCATTTATCAATGACTGAAGCAAAAACAAGTGTTCAGCAGCCAAAAAAGCAGAAAATTGCTTTCTTTCCAAAGCTGGTGATCTTGTTGCAGTTATAGAGAATTAGCTGAAACCAATCTCTAGAGATTGATTCTATGTGAAAACAGGTGCACTGGTATCCATTGAACAAGTAACGGCCTTTGATTTCAAAACTGAAGATCCTGCTGTATTATATAAGTGTTAGGTAAAAGCATTGATTTCACATGCACGGTAATGAAATCAAGTGCAGAATGACCAGTTTTTCAAGTAACTTGCTTGGTTTTGAAACCTGATTCTCCAACTTGCATTCCCAAGCGTTGGGTATAAGGTGTGATTTCACACATATTGTAACAGAAATCTAATGGGCAGCATTGAATACAAGGAAGAAATATGTAGTTTTTCCAAAATAAGTTGTCTGGTTCCTTAATAGTGCATTAGGTAAAACCTCTTTCTTCCCATTTTCACTAAGTGAATTCAAGGGCATAGCCTGCAATTAACCATGACCCTAGTGTGGCATGGAAAATTGGTGATCCTAGTGAATTCACAAAGAGTTATGTAATAGGAGTGATTTGCCATTGACTGTAAGTGAAAACAATGGCCAAGGCATGAATTAAGCAAGAGGCTTTCTAGACTTTGAAAACTGATGCAGTAGGTGAATTCACAGGGTGTTAGGTAAAAGCAGTGATTTGCCAGTGTTTGTAACTGACAACAAGGGTATAGCCATGAGATAGAGAAGTAACAAAGTTGGATTCTAACTCTGATGTTCCTGGTGCATTCACACAGCATTAGGTAATAGCAGTCATTTAGCTTTCACTGATGTGAAAACAAGGGTTCAGCAGCCAAACAAAGCAGTAAATTCCTTTCTTTCAAATCTGATGATCTTGTTACCATTATAGAGCATTAGGTGAAACCAATCTCTAGACATTGATTCTATGTGAAAAGAGGTGCATTGGTATCAATTGAAGAAGTAATGGCCTTGGATTTCAAAACTGAAGATCATGCTGTATTCTCTAGTGGTCAGGTAAAAGCAGTGATTTCACATACATGGTAACAGAAAATAGGTGTAGAACCACCAGTTTTTCAAGTAACTCACTTGGTTTTGAAACCTGACTCTCCAAATTACATTCCCAGGTTTTAGGTATAAGGAGTACTTTGACATTTATTGTAACAGAAATCAACTGTGCAGCATTGAATACAAGGAAGAAATTTGTTGGTTTTACTAAATGAGATATCTTGTTCCTTAATAGACCATTAGGTAATACCACTGACTTCCCATTGACACTAAGTGAATTCCAGGGCATAGCCTGCAATTAACCATGACACTGGTGTGGCATGGAAAAGTGGTGAACCTGGTGCACTCACAAAAGATTAGGTAAGAGCAGTGATTTGCCATTGACTGTAACTGAATAAAATGGCCTAGGCATGAGTTAAACAAGTAGCCTGCTATGCATTCAAAATGGATGCAGCTGGTGCGTTCAAAGAGCATTAGGTAAGAGCAGTGATTTTCAGTTGTTTCTAACTGAAAACAACATAATAGCCATGAGTTAGAAAACTAAATAACTTAGCTTCTTACTCTGATGTTCCTCGTGTGTTCACTCAGTGTTAGGTAAAAGCAGTAATTTAGAATTGACTGAAGTGAAAACAAGTGTTCAGCAGCCAAAAAACAGTAAATTGCATTCTTTCCAAAATGGTGATCTTCTTGAAGTTATAGATCTTTTAGTGAAACCAAACTCTAGACATTGATTCTATGTGAAAAAGGTGTGCTGGTATCAATTGAAAAAGTAACGGCCTGGATTTCTAAAAGGCAGATCCTGCTGTATTCACTAACTGCTAGGTAAAAGCAGTGATTTCACATGCACGGTAATGGAAAACATGAGTAGAACCAACAGTTTTTCAACTAACTGATTTGGTTTTGAAACCTCAGTCTCCAACTTGCATTCCCAACTTTTAGGTATAAGGAGTTATTTGACATTGATTGTAACAGAAACAACTGTGCAGCATTGAATACAAGGAAGAAATTTGTTGGTTTTCCTAAACAAGGTATCTGGTTCCTAAATAGAGCATTAGGTAAAACCACTGAATTCCCTTTGACACTAAGTCAATTTGGGGCATAACTGGCAATTAACCGTGACACTTTCCTCGCTTGGAAAACTTGTTATCTTGGTGAATTCATAAAGGGTTTGGTAATAGCAGTCATTATCCATTGACTGCAATGAAAACAGTAGCCTAGGCATGAGCTAAAAAGTATCTTGCTAGACTTTGAAAATGTATGCCTCTGGTGCATTCACAAGTGTTAGGTAAAAGCAGAGATTTGCCAGTGTTTGTAACAGAAAAGAAAGGCATAGCCATGAGATAGAGAAGTAACTAAATTGGCTTCTAACTCTTAAGTTCTTCATGCATTCACACAGGGTTAGGTAATAGTATTCATTTAGCAATGACTGAAGTGAAAACAAGGATTCAGCAGCCAAACAAACAAAAACTTGCTGGCTTTCCAAACCTGATGATCTTCTTGCTGTTATAGGGCATAAAGTTAAACTAATCTCTAGAGATTGATTCTATGTGAAAACTTGTACACTGGTATCAAATGAACAAGTAAGAGCCTTTGATTACAAACTGAAGATCCTGCTGTATTCTATAAGTGTTAGGTAAAAGCAGTAATTTCAAGGCATGGTAATAGAAAACAAGTGCAGAATGACCAGTTTTTCAAGTAACTCCCTTGGTTTTGAAACCTGAGTCTGCAGGTTGCATTCCCAAGTGTTAGGTATAAGGACTGATTTGACATTGATTGTAACAGAAAACAACTGTGCAGCATTGAATACAAGGAAGAAGTTTTTTGGTTTTCCTAATAAGGTATCTGGTACCTTAATAGAGCATTAGGTAAACCACTGACATCGCATTGACACTAATTGAATTCAAGGGCATAGCCTACAATTAACCATGACACTTGTGTGGCATGGAAAACTGGTAACTCTGGTGCATTAAAAAGTGTTAGGTAATAGCTCTGATTTACCATTGATTGTAACTGAAAAAAAATGACCTAGCCCTGAATTAAACAAGTAGCTTGCTAGGCTTTGAAAATGGATGCACCTGGTGCATTCACAGAACGTTAGGTAAAAGCAGTGATTTGCCAGTGTTTGTAACTGAAAACAAGGGCATAGCCATGAGATAGAGAAGTAACTAAATTGGCTTCTAACTCTGATATTCTTTGTGCGTTCACACAGCATTAGGTAATAGCAGTCATTTACATAGACAGAAGTGGAAACATGGTTTTAGGAAGGAAACAATGCAGTGAATTGCTTGCTTTCCAAAGCTAATGATCTGGTTGCAGTTATAGAAATTAGGTGAAAACAATGTCTAGACTTTGATTCTATGTAAAAAGAGGTGCACTGGTATCAATTAAAAAAGTAACAGCCTTGAATTTCAAAACTGAAGATCCTGCTTAATTCTCTAAGGGTTAGGTAAAAGCAGTGATTTCACACGCATGGTAACAGAAAACAAGTGCACAAGCAACAGTTTTTCAAGTAACTTGTGTGGTTTTGAAACCTGAATCTACAACTTGGACTTCCAGGTTTTAGGTATAAGGAAAGTTTTGACATTGATTGTAACAGAAATCAACTCTGAAGCATTGAATACAAGGATGAAATATCTTGGTTTTCCTAAATAAGTTATGCGGTTCCTTAATAGAGCAATAGGTAAAGCCACTGACTTCCCATTGACACTAAGTGATTTGAGGACATAGCCAGCAATTAACCATGACAATTGGGTAGCATGGACCCTGGTGATCCTGGTGAATTCACAAAGGGTTAGGTAATAGCAGTATTTGTCATTGTGTGTAACTGAAAAGAATGGCCTAGGCATGAGTTAAACAAGTAGCTTGCTAGCCTTTGAAAACAGATGCAGCTAGTGCATTCACAGGCCATTATGTAAAAGCAGTGATTTGCCAGTGTTTGTAACTGAAAACAAGGGCATAGCCATGAGATAAAGAAGTAACTAACTTGTCTTCTAACTCTGATGTTCCTGGTGCCTTCATCATGCATTAGGTAATAGCAGTCATTTAGCATTAATGAAGTGAAAACAAGGGTTCAGCAGACAAACAAAGCAGCAAATTGCTTGCTTTCCAAAGCTGATGATCTGGTTGCAGTTATAGAGGATTAGGTGAAACTTATCTCTAGACGGTGATTCTATGTGAAAAGAGGTGCACTGGTATCAATTGAAAAAGTAACGGCTTTGGATTGCAAGACTGAAAATCCTGCTGTATTCTCTAAGCATTAGGAAAAGCAGGGATTTCACATACATGGAAATGGAAAACAAGAGCAGAACCACCAGTTCTTCAAGTAACCTACTGGTTTTGAAACCGGAGTCTCCAACTTGCATTCCCAGGTTTTAGGTATAAGGAGAGATTTGACATTGATTGAAACAGTAAACAACTGTGCAGCATTGAATACAAGGAAGAAATTTGTTGGTTTTCCTAAATAAGGTATCTGGTTCCTTAAGAGAGCTTTAGGAAAACCACTGTCTTCCCATTGACACTAAGTGAATTCAAGGGCATAGCCTGCAATTAACCATGACACTTGCATGGCATGGAAAACTGTTGATCCTGGTGCATTCAGAAAATGTTAGGTAACCGCAGTTTTTTGCCATTGATTGTTAATGAAAACAATGGCCTAGGCATGAATTAAACAATTAGCTTACTAGGCTTTGCAAACGGATGCATCTGGTGCATTCACAGAGCATTAGGTAAAATCAGTGACTTGCCAGTGTTTGTTACTGCAAAGAAGGGCAGAGCTGGGAGTGAGAGAAATAACTAATTGGCTCCAAACTCTGATGATCCAGGTGCGTTCACACATCCTTAGGTAATATAGGCCATTGAGCATTGACTGAGGTGAAAACAAGGGTTCAGCAGCCAAACAAAGCGATAAATTGCTTTGTTCCAAAGGTGATGATCTTGTTGCAGTTATAGATCTTTCAGTGAAACCAAACTCTAGATATTGATTCTATGTGAAAAGAAGTGTGCTGGAATCAATTGAGCAAGTAACCCCCTTGTTTTCAAAACTGAAAATCCTGCTCTATTCTCTAAGCACTGGGTAAAAGCAGTGATTTCAAATGTACGGCAATGGAAAACAAGTGCAGAAGCCCCAGTTTTTAAGTTATTTGCTTGGTTTTGAAACCTGATTCTCTAACTTGCATTTCCAGGTTTTAGTTTTTAAGGAGTGATTTGAAGTTGATTTCAAGAGAAAACAACTGTGCAGCATGGAGTAGAAGGAAGAAATTTGTTGGTTTTCCTAAATAAGGTATCTAGTTCATTAATAGAGCATGAGGCAAAACCACTGAATTCTGATTGACACTAAGTGAATTCAAGAGCACAGCGTGCAATTAACCATGACAATGGATGGCAGGAAAACTGGTGCTTCTGGTGCATTCACAAAGGGTTAGGTAAGAGCAGTGATTTGCCATTGACTGCAACTGATAACAATGGCACAGGCATGAATTAAACAAGTAGATTACTAGGCTTTGAAAACAGATGGAGCTGGTGCATTTACAGACCGTCAAGTAAAAGCAGAGATTTTCCAGTGTTTGTAACAGAAAACAAGGGCATAGCCATGAGGTAAAGAGGTATCTAACTTGGCTTCTAACTCTGATGTTCCTGGTGCATTCACACGGTTTTACATAAAAGCAGGTATTTAGAATTGACTGAAGTGAAGACAAGGGTTCAGCAGCCAAACAAAAGAGTAAATAGCTTGCTTGACAAAGCTGATGATTTTGTTGCAATTATAGAGCATAAGGTGAAACCAATCTCTAGACATTGATTCTATGTGAAGAGGGGTGGACTGGTATCAGTTGAACACGTTTCGGCCTCAGAATTCAAAACTGAAGAAACTGCTGTATTCTCTAAGTGTTGGGTAAAAGCAGTGATTTCAGGTGCACGGTAATGGAAAACACGTAGAGATACACCAGTTCTTCAAGTAAGTCTCTTCATTTTGAAACCTGAGTCTCCAACTTGCATTCCCAGGTTTTAGATATAAGGAGTGATTTACATTGATCAAAACAGAAAACAACTGCAGAATTGAATACGAAGAAGAAATTTGATGGTTTTCCTAAATAAGGTATCTGGTTCCTTAATATAGCATTAGGTAAAATCACTGACTTCCCATTGACATTAAGTGAATTTTAAGGCACAGTTGGAATTAACCATGACACTTGAGTGGCTTGTAACTGGTCATTCTGGTGAATTCATAAAGGGTTAGGTAATAGCAGTCATTTGCCATTGACTGTAAATGAAAACAATGGCTTTGGCATGAACTAAAAAAGTAGCTTGCTAGGCTTTGAAAACGGATGCAGCTGGTGCATTCACAGGGCATTAAGTAAAAGCAGTGATTTCCAATGTTTGTAACTGAGAAGAAGGACAGAGCCAAGAGATATACAAGTAACTAGCTTGGCTTCTAAACTTGATGTTAATGGTGCGTTCACACAAGGTTAGGTAATAGCAGTCATTTCTCTTTGACTGAAGTGAAAACAGGGGTTCAGCAGCCAAACAAAACAGTAAATTGCTTACTTTCCAAAGCTGATGATCTTGTTGCAGTTATAGAGCATAAGGTGAATCCAATCTCTAGACATTGATAATATGTGAAAACAGGTGCACTGGTATCAATTGAACAAGTAATGGCCTTGGATTTCAAAATTGAATATCCTCCTGTATTCTATGAGCCTTAGGTAAAAGCAGTGATTTCACATGCATGGTAAAAGAAAACAAGGGCAGAACCAACAGTGTTTCAAGTAACTCGTTTGGTATTGAAAACTGAGTCTCCAACTTGCATTCCCAAGCGTTAGGTATAAGGAGTGATTTGACATTGATTGTTACAGAAAGCACCAGTGAAGCATTGAATAGAAGGAAGAAATTAACCATGACAATTTGGTGGCATGGAACATGGTGATCCTGGTGAATTCACAAAGGGTTAGGTAATAGCAGTGATTTGTCATTGAATGTAACTGAAAAGAATGGCCTACGCATGAGCTAAACAAGTAGCATGATTGGCTTTGAAAACGGATGTAGCTAGTGCATTCACAGACCAGTACATAAAAGCAGTGATTTGCCACTGTTTGTAACTGAAAACAAGGGCATAGCCATGAGATAACAAAGTAACCAACTTGTCTTCTAACTTTGATGTTCCTGGTGATTTCATCATGCATTAGGTAACAGCAGTCATTTAGCATTAATGAAGTGAAAACAAGGGTTCAGCAGACAAACAATGCAGCAAATTGCTTGCTTTCCAAACCTGATGATCTGGTTGAAGTTATAGAGCATTAGGTGAAACTTATCTCTAGACATTGATTCTATGTGAAAAGAGGTGTGATGGTATCAATTGAAAAAGTAACGGCCTTGGATTTTGAGACTGAAGATCCTGCTGTATTCTCTAAGCATTAGGTAAAAGCAGTGATTTCACATGCATGGATATGGAGAACAAGAGCAGATTCAACATTTCTTCAAGTAACTCACTAGGTTTTGAAACCTGAGTCTCCAACTTGCATTCCCAGGTTTTAGGTATAAGGAGTGATTTGACATTGATTGTAACAGAAAACAACTGTGCAGCATTGAATACAATGAAGAAATTTGTTAGTTTTCCTAAATAATGTATCTGGTTCCTTAATAGAGCATTAGGTAAAACCAATGACCTCCCATTGACTCTAAGTGAATTCAAGAGAATATCCTGCAATTAACCATGACACTTGCATGACTTGGAAAGCTGGTGATTATAGTGAATTCACAAAAGGGTTAGGTAATAGTGAATTGCCAGTGACTGTAACTGAAAACACTGGCCTAGGCATGAATTAAACAAGTAGCTTGCTAGGCTTTGAAAATGATGCATCTGGTGCATTCACAAAGCGTTAGGTAAAAGCAGTGATTTTCCAGTGTTTGTAACTGAAAACAAGGGAATAGCCATGAGATAGAGAATTAACTAACTTGGCCTCTAACTCTCATGTTCGTGGTGCATTGACACAGCGTTAGGTAATAGCATTCATTTTGCAATGAATGAAGTGAAAACAAGGGTTCAACAGCCAGACAAGGCAGTAAATTGCTTGCTTCCAAAGCTTATGATCTTGTTGCAGTTATAGATCATTAGGTGAAACCAATCTCTAGACATTAATTCTATTTCAAAAGAGGTGCACTGCTATCAATTGAACAAGTAACGGCCTTGGTTTTCAAAACTGAATATCCTTCTGTGATCTCTAAGAGCTAGGAAAATCAGTGTTTTCACATGCACGGAATGGAAAACAAGTGCAGAACCACCAGTTCGTGAAGGAACTTTCTTGGTTTTGAAACCAGAGTCTCCAACTTTCATTCCCAAGTTTTAGGTATGAGGAGTGGTTTGACATTGATTGTAACAAAAAAACAACTGTAAGCATTGAATACAACGAAGAAATATGTTGGTTGTCCTAAATAAGTTATCTGTTTCCTTAATAGAGGGTTAGGTAAAAACAATGACTTCCCAAAGACACTAAGTGAATTCAAGGGCTTAGCCTGCAATTAACCATGAAAATTGCTTGGAATGGAAAATGGGTGATCCTGGTGAATTCACAAAGGGTTAGGTAATAGCAATGATTTGCCATTGACTGTAACTGAAAACAATTGGGCAGGCATGAATTAAAGAGATAGCTTGCTAGGCCTTGTAAAATGATGTAGTTGGTGCATTCACAGATTGTTAGGTAAAAGCAGTGATTTGCCAGAGTTTGTAACTGAAAACAAGGGCATATCCATGAGATAGAGAAGTAACTAACTTGGATTCTAACTCTGCTGTTCCTTCTGTGTTCCCACAGTGATAGGTAATAGCAGTCATTTAGAATTGACTGAAGTGAAAACAAGTGTTCATCAGACAAACAAAGCAGTAAATTGCTTTCTTCCAAAGCTAATGATCTCTTTGGAATTATAGAGCATTATGTGAAACCAATCTCTGCACATTGATTCTATGTGAAAAGACGTGTACTGGTATCAATCGAAAAAGTAACATCTTTGGAAATAAAAACTGAAGATCCTGATGTATTCTCTGTGCATTACGTAAAAGCAGTGATTTCACATGTATGGAAATGGAAACAAGAGCAGAACAACCAGTTCTTCAAGTAACCCACCAGGTTTTGAAACCTGAGTCTCCAACTTTCATTCCCAGGCTTTAGGTATAAGGAGTGATTTGACATCGATTGAAACAGAAAAGAGCTGTGCAGCATTGAATACAAGGAAGAAATTTGTTGGTTTTTCTAAATAATGTATCTGGTTCCTTAAGAGAGCATTAGGAAAACCACTGTCTTCCCATTGACACCAAGTGAATTCAAGGTGATAGCATGCAATTAACCATGACACTTGCATGGAATGGAAAACTGGTGATCCTGTTGCATTCACAAAGGGATAGGTAATGGCAGTGATTTGCCATTCACTGCAACTGGAAACAATGGCCTAGGCATGAATTAAACAAGTAGCTTGCTAGGCTTTGAAAATGGATGCAGCTGGTGCATTCACAGAGTGTTAGGTAAAAGCAGTAATTTGCCAGTGTTTCCAACTGAAATTAAGGGCATAGCCATGAGATAAAGAAGTAACTATCTTGGCTTCTAACTCTGATGTTCCTCGTGTGTTCACACAGAGTTAGGTAAGAGCAGTCATTTAGCATTGACTGAAATGAAAACAAGGTTTCAGCAGTCAAACAAATCAGTAAATTGCTTGCTTTCCAAAGCTGATGATCTTGTTGCAGTTATAGAGCACTAGGTGAAACCATTCCCTAGGCATTGATTCTGTGTGAAAGGAGGTGCACTTGATCCTGCTCTATTCTGTAAGCGTTTGCTAAATGCAGTGATTTCACATGCACGGTAATGGAAAATAAGTGCAGAACCACCAGTTTTTCAAGTAACTCACTTGGTTTTGAAACCTGAGTCTCCAACTTGTATTCCCAGGTGCTAGGTATTAGGAGTGATTTGACATCGATTGTAACAGAGAACAACTGTGCAGCATTGAATACAAGGAAGATATTTGTTGGTTTTTCTAAATGAGGTATCTGGTTCCTTAATAGAGCATTAGGTAAAACGACTGACTTCCAACTCACACTATGTGAATTCAAGGACATAGCCAGGAATTAACCTTGACACTTGCATGGCATGGAAACCAGGTGATCCTTAGAAATTAACAATGGGTTAGGTAATAACAGTGGTTGGCCACTGACTGTAACTGAAAACAATGGCCCTGGTTAGAATTAAACAAGAAGATTGCTAAGCTTTGAAAATGGAATGCTCTGTTGCATTCACAGAGCCTTAGGTGAAAGCAGTGATTTTCCAGTGTTGGTAACTGAATACAAGGGCAGAACTATGAGATAAGAAGTGACTAACTTGACTTCTAACTCTGATGTTCCTGGTGCGTTCACACAGGGTTGGTAATAGCAGTAATTTAGCATTGACTGAAGTGAAAACAAGGGTCCAGCAAACAAAGCAGTATATCGCTTGCTTTCTAAAACCAATGATCTTGTTGCAGTTATAGAGCATGAGGTTTAACCAGACTCTAGACTATTTTTCTGTGTGAAAACAGGAGCACTACTATCAATTGAACAAGTAATGGCCTTGTATTTCAAAACTGAAGATCCTGCTGTATTCTCTAAGCATTAGGTAAAAGCAGTGATTTCACACACGCAGAAATGGAAAACAAGTGCAGAACCACCCATTTCTCAAGTAACTCGGTAGTCTTTGAAACCTGACTCTCCAACTTGCATTCCAGGCTTTAGGTAAAACCAGTGATTTGACATTGGTTGTAGCAGAAAACAAATGTGCAGCATTGAATACAAGGAAGAAATTTGTTGGTTTTCCTAAATAAGTTATTTGGTTCCTTAATAGAGCATTAGGTAAAGAAACTGACTTCCAATAGCCACTAATTGAATTCAAGAACATGCCCTGCAATTAACTATGACACTTGCGTGGTTTAGAAAACTAGTGATCCTGGTGCATTCACAAAGGGTTAGGTAATAGCAGTGATTTGCTGGGTTTGTAACTGAAAAAAAGGGCATAGCCATGAGATAGAGAAGTAACTAACTTGGCTTCTAACTCTGATGTTCCTGGTGCATTGACACAGTGTTAGGTAATAGCAGTCATTTAGCATTGACTGAAGTGAAAACAAGGGTGTAGCAGCCAGACAAAGTAGTAAATTCCTTGCTTCCAAGGCTGATGATGTTTTTACAGTAATAGATCATTAGGTGAAATGAAACTCTAGACATTGATTCTATTGAAAAGAGGTGCACTGCTGTCACTTGAACAAGTATTGGCCTTGGATTTCAAAACTGAAGATCCTGCTGTGTTCTCTAAGCATTAGCTAAAAGCAGTGATATCCCATGGACGGTAACTGAAAAGAAGTGCAGAACCACCAGTTTTTCAAGTAACTTGCTTGGTTTTGGAACGTGAGTGTCCAATTTCAATTCCCAGGTTTTAGGTATAAGGAGTGATTTGACATTGAATTTAGTAGAAAACAACTGTGCAGCATTGAATACAAGGAAGAAAATTGTTGGTGTTCCTAAATAATGTATCTGGTTCCTTAATAGAGCATTAGGTAAAACCACTGGCTTCCCCTTGACACTAAGTTTATTCAAAGGCATAGCCTGCAATTAGCCATGACACTTCCATAGCATGGAAATCTGGTGTTTCTGGTGAATTCACAAAATGTTAGGTAATAGCAGTGAGTTGCCACTGACTGTAAATGAAATCAATGGCCTAGGCATGAAATAAACAAATAGCTTGCTAGGCTTTTAAAATGGATGAAGCTGGTGCATTCATAGAGCGTTAGGAAAAAGCAGGGATTGGCCAGTGTTTGTAACTGAAATCAAGGTCATAGCCATGAGATAGAGAAGTAAATAACTTGGATTCTAACTCTAATGGTCCTGGTGTGTTCACACAGGGTTAGGTAATAGTACTCATTTAGCACTGAATGAACTGAAAAATATGGGTTCAGCAGAGAAACAAAGCAGTACATTGTTTGCTTTCCAAAGCTTATGATCTCCTTGCAGTAATAGAGCATTAGGTGAAACCATCCCCTAGGCATTGATTCTATGTTAAAGGAGGTTCACTTGCATCAATTGAATAGCTATCCACCGTGGATTTCTAAAATGAGATCCTGCTCTATTCTGTAAGCATTTGGTAAATGCAGTGATTTCAAATGCACGGTAATGGAAAACAAGTGCAGTTTGTCAAGAAACTTGCTTGGTTTTGAAACCTGAGCCTCCAGCTTGCTTTCCCAAGTTTTAGGTATGAGGAGTGGTTTGACATTGATTGTTACAGAAAACAACTGTGCAGCATTGAATACAAGGAAGAAATTTGTTGGTTTTCCTAAATAAGGTATATGGTTCCTTAATAGAGCATTAGGTAAAATCACTGACTTCCCACTGACACTAAGTGAATTCAAAGGCATAGCCTGGAATTAACCATGACACTTGCGTGGCTTGTAACTGGTCATTCTGGTGAATTCATAAAGGGCTAGGTAATAGCAGTCATTTGCCATTGACTGTAAATGAAAACAATGGCTTTGGCATGAACTAAAAAAGTAGCTTGCTAGGCTTTGAAAATGGATGCAGCTGGTGCATTCACAGGGCGTTAAGTAAAAGCAGTGATTTCCCAGTGTTTGTAACTGAGAAGAAGGACAGAGCCAAGAGATATACAAGTAACTAGCTTGGTTTCTAACCTTGATGTTCCTGGTGCATTCACACAAGGTTAGGTAATAGCAGTCATTTCTCTTTGACTGAAGTGAAAACAGGGGTTCAGAAGCCAAACAAAGCAGTAAATTGTTTACTTTCCAAACCCGATGATCTTGTTGCAGTTATAGAGCATAAGGTGAATCCAATCTCTAGACATTGATACTATGTGAAAACAGGTGCACTGGTATCAATTGAACAAGTAACGGACTTGGATTTCAAAATTGAATATCCTCCTGTACACTATGAGCCTTAGGTAAAAGCCGTGATTTCACATGCATGGTAAAGGAAACAAGGGCAGAACCACCAGTGTTTCAAGTAACTCATTTGGTATTGAAAACTTAATCTCCAACTTGCATTCCCAGGTGTTAGGTATAAGGAGTGATTTGGTATTGATTGTTACAGAAAACACCAGTGAAGCATTGAATACAAGGAAGAAATTTGTTGGTATAACTAAATAATGTATTTGTTTCATTATTAGAGCATTAGGTAAAACCACTGACTTCCCATTAACACTAAGTGAAGTCAAGGGCATAGCCAGCAATTAACCATTACACTTGGGTGGCATGGAACCTGGTGATCCTGGTGAATTCACAAAGTGTTAGGTAATAACAGTGATTTGTCATTGAGTGTAACTGAAAAGAATGGCCTAGGCATGAGTTAAACAAGTAGCTTGATAGGCTTTGAAAACGGATGCAGCTAGTGCATTCACAGACCATTACATAAAAGCAGTGATTTGCCAGTGTTTGTAACTGAAAACAAGGGCATAGCCATGAGATAAAGAAGTAACTAACTTGTCTTCTAACTCTGATGTTCCTGGTGCCTTCATCATGCATTAAGTAATAGCAGTCATTTAGCATTAATGAAGTGAAAACAAGGGTTCAGCAGACAACCAATGCAGCAAATTGCTTGCTTTCCAAACCTGATGATCTGGTTGCAGTTATAGAGCATTAGGTGAAACTTATCTCTAGACGGTGATTCTATGTGAAAAGAGGTGCACTGGTATCAATTGAAAAAGTAACTGCCTTGGATTTTGAGACTGAAAATCCTGCTGTATTCTCTAAGCATTAGGTAAAAGCAGTGATTTCACATCCATGGAAGTGGATAACAAGAGCAAAACCACCAGTTCTTCAAGCAACTCACTAGGTTTTGAAACCTGATTCTCCAACTTGCATTCCCAGGTTTTAGGTATAAGGAGTGATTTGACATTGATTGAAACAGAAAACATCTGTGCAGCATTGAATACAAGGAAGAAATTTGTTGGGTTTCCTGAATAAGGTATATGGTTGCTTAAGAGAGCATTAGGAAAACCACTGTCTTCCCATTGACACTAAGTGAATTCAAGGGCATAGCCTGCAAATAACCATGACACTTGCTTGGCATGGAAAACTGTTGATCCTGGTGCATCCAGAAAGGTGTAGGTAACAGCAGTTTTTTTGCCATTGACTGCAAATGAAAACAATGGCCTAGGCATGAATTGAACAAGTAGCTTGCTAGTCTTTCAAAACGGATTCATCTGGTGCATTCACAGAGTGTTAGGTAAAATCAGTGATTTGCCAGTGTTTGTTACTGAAAACAAGGGCATACCCGGGAGAGAGAGAAGTAAATAATTGGCTCCAAACTCTGATGATCCAGGTGAGTTCACACATCCTTAGGTAATAGAGGTCATTCAGCATTGACTGAGGTGAAAACAAGGGTTCAGCAGCCAAACAAAGCAGTAAATTGCTTGCTTTCCAAACCTGATGATCTTGTTGCAGATATAGATCTTTCAGTGAAACCAATCTCTAGATATTGATTCTATGTGAAAAGATGTGCTGGAATCAATTGAACAAGTAACGGACTTGGATTTCAAACCTGAAGATCCTGCTGTATTCTCTAAGCGTTGGGTAAAAGCAGTGACTTCAAATGTATGATAATGGAAAAGAAGTGCAGAACCACCAGTTTTTAAAGTTATTGGCTTGGTTTTGAAACCTGAGTTTCTAACTTGCATTCCCAGGTTTTAGTTTTATGGAGTCATTTGAAGTTGATTGCAAGAGAAAACAACTGTGCAGCATTGAATAGAAGGAAGAAATTTGTTGGTTCTCCTAAATAAGGTATGTAGTTCCTTAACAGAGCATGTGGTAAAACCACTGAATTCCGATTGACACTAAGTGAATTCAAGAGCACAGCGTGCAATTAACCATGACAATGGCACGGCAGGCAAACTGGTGCTTCTGGTGCATTCACAAAGGGTTAGGTAAGAGCAGTGATTTCCCATTGACTGCAATTGATAACAATGGCATAAGCATGGAATAAGCAAGTAGATTGCTAGGCTTTGAAAACAGATGGAGCTGGTGCATTCACAGACCATTAAGTAAAAGCAGAGACTTGCCAGTGTTTGTAACAGAAAACAAGGGCATAGTCATGAGGTAAAGAGGTATCTAACTTGGCTTCTAACTCTGATGTTCCTGGTGCATTCACACAGTTTAGGTAAAAGCAGTCATTTAGAATTGACTGAGGTGAAGACAAGGGTTCAGCAGCCACACAAAAGAGTAAATTGCTTGCTTGTCAAAGCAGATGATCTTGTTGCAGTTATAGAGCATAAGGTGAAACCAATCTCTAGACATTGATTCTATGTGAAAAGGGGTGCACTGGTATCAGTTGAACAAGTATCATCCTCGGATTTCAAAAGTGAAGATCCTGCCCTATTCTCTAGGTGTTGGGTAAAAGCAGTGATTTCACATGCATGGTAATGGAAAACATGTGCAGATCCACCAGTTCATCAAGTAACTCACTTGGTTTTGAAAACTGAGTCTCCAACTTGCATACCCAGGTTTTAGGTATAAGGAGTGATTTGACATTGAAACACAAAACAACTGTGCAGAATTGAATACAAAGAAGAAATTTGGTGGTTTTCCTAATTAAGTTATCTGGTTCCTTAACTGAGCATTATGTAAACCGCTGTCTTCCCACTGACTCTAAGTGAATTCAAGGGCATAGCCTGGAATTAACCATGACACTTGCGTGGCTTGTAACTGGTGATTCTGGTGAATTCATAAAAGGTTAGATAATAGCAGTCATTTGCCAAAGACTGTAAATGAAAACAATGGCTTTGGAATGAACTATAAAAGCAATCTTGAATACAAGGAAGAAATTTGTTGGTTTTCCTAAAAAATTTATCTGGTTCCTTAACAGAGTATTAGGTAAAACAACTGACTTCCCTTTGACACTAATTGAATTCAAGGGCATAGCCTGCAATTAGCCATGACACTTGTGTGCCATGGAAAACTGGTGTTCCTGGTGAATTCACAAAGGGTTAGGTAATAGCAGTAACTGGCTATTGACTGTAACTGAAAAAAATGGCCTGGACTTGAATTAAACAAGTAGCTTGCTAAGCTTTGAAAACGGATGCAGCTGGTGCATTCTCAGATCGTTAGGTAAAAGCAGTGTTTTGCCAGTGTTTGTGACTGAAAAAAAGATCATAGACATAAGATAGAGAAGTAACTAACTTGGCTTCTAACTCTGATGTTCCTGGTGCATACACACAGCATTTGGTAATAGCAGTCATTTAGCATTGACTGATGTGAAAACAAGGGTTCAACACCCAAACAAATCTAGACATTGATTCTGTGCAAAAAGAGGTGAACTGGTATCAATGGTACAAGAAATGGCCTTGGAATTCAAAACTGAAGATCCTGTTGTACACATTGATTGTATGAGAAAAGAGGAGCACTGGTGTAAATTGAACAAGTAACAGCCTTGGATTTCAAAACTGAAGATCCTGCTGTATTCTCTAAACGTAAGGTAAAAGCACTGATTTCACATGCATGGTAATGGAAAACAAGAGCAGAATAAACACTTTTAGAAGTATTCGCTTGGTGTTGAAACCTGAGTCTCCAACTTGCATTCCCAGGTTTTAGGTATAAGGAGTGATTTGACATTGATTGTAACAGAAACAACTGTCCAGCATTGAATACAAGGAAAAAAGAAATTTTTTTTACTAAATAAAGTATCTGGTTCCTTAATAGAGCATTAGATAAAACCACTGACTTCCCATTGACACTAAGTTAATTCAAAGTCATAGCCTGAAATTAACCATGACACTTCCTTGGCATGGAAAAGTGTTGACCTGGTGAATTCACAAGGGATAGGTAATAGCAGTGATTTTCCTTTGACTCTAACTGAAAACAATGGCCTAGGCATGAAATGAACAATTAGCTTGCTGGACTTTGGAAATGGATGCATCTGGTGCATTCAGAGAGCATTAGGTAAAAGCTGTGATTTGCCAGTGTTTGTATTTGAAAACAAGCGCATAGCCATGAGATCTAAAAGTAAGTAACTTGGATTCTAACTCTGATGTTCCTGGTGTGTTCACACAGCTTTAGGTAATAGCAGTCATTTAGCATTGACTGAAGTGAAAACAAGGTTTCAGCAGCCAAACTAAGAGGTAAATTCTCTAACGGTCATTAAAAGCAGTCTTTCACATGCATGGTAACTGAAAACAAGTGCAGAACCAACAGTTTTTCAAGTTACTCCCTTGGTTTTGAAACCAAATCTACAACTTGCATTCCCAGGTTTTATGTATAAAGGCTGTTTTGAGATTGATTGTAACAGAAAACAGCTGTGTAGCATGGAATACAAGGAAGAAATTTCCTAAATAAGTAATCTGACTCCTTAATAGCACATCAGGTAAAACCACTGGCTTCCCATTGACACTAAGTGAATTCAAGGGCATAGCCTGAAATTAACCATGACAATTGTGTGGCATGGAAAACTGGTGATCCTAGTGAATTCACAAAGGGGTAGGGAATAGCCATGATTTGCCATTGAGTGTAACTGGAAAAAATGGCCTAGACATGAATAAATCAAGTAACTTGCTAGGCCTTGAAAAGGGAAGCAGCTGGTGCATTCACAGAGTGTTAGGTAAAAGCAGTAATTTGCCAGTGTTTGTACCTGAAAACAATGGCATAGCCATGAGATAGAGAAGTAACTAACCTGACTTCTAATTCTACATTTCCTGGTGCATTCACAGAGCATTAGGTAATAGCAGTCATTTATCATTGACTGAAGTGACAACAAGGGTTCAGCAGCAAAACAAAGCAGTAAATGGCTTGCTTTCCAAAGCTGATGATCTTCTTGCAGTTATAAAACATTAGGTGAAACCATTCTCTACACACTGATTCTATGTGAAAAGAGGTGCACTGGTGTCAATTGAACAAGTAACTGCCTTTGATTTCAGAACAGATGATCCTGCTGTATTCTTGAGTCATTAGGGAAAAGCAGTGATTTCACACGCACAGTAATGGAAAACAAGTGCAGAACACCAGTTTTTAACCAGCTCACTTGGTTTTGAAACCTGAGTCACCAACTACCATTCCAGTGTTTTAGGTATAAGGAGTGATTTGACATTGATTGTAAGAGAAAACAACTGTGCAGCATTGAATACAAGGAAGAAATTTGCAGGTTTTCCTAAATAAGGTATCTGGTTCCTTAGCAGAGCATTAGGTAAAATGAATGAATTCCTTTCACAGTAAGTGAATTCAAGGGCAAAGCCTGCAATTATCCATGACACGTCCCTAGCATGGAAAACTGTTGATCCTGGTCAATTCACAAAGGGTTAGATAATAGCAGTGATTTGCAATTGACTGTAACTGCAAAAAATAGCATAGGCATGAGTTAAATAAGAAGATTTCTAAGCTTTGTAAACAGAAGCAGATTGTGCATTCACAGAGCATTAGATAAAATCAGTGATTTGCTAGTGTTTGAAACTGAAAACAAGGGCATAGTCATGAGATAGAGAAGTAACTAACCTGGCCTCTAACTCTGACGTTCCTGTTGTGTTCACAGAGCTTTAGGTAATAGCACTCACTTAGCATTAATTGAAGTGAAAAAATGGGTTCAGTAGTGAAACAAAGAGTAAATTGCTTGCATTCCAAAACTGATGATCTTGTTACAGTTATAGAGCAATTGGTGAAACCAATCTCTAGACATTGATTCTCTGTGAAAAGAGATGCTCTGGTATCAATTGAACAAGTAAAGGCCTTGGATTTCAAAACTGAAGATTCTGCTGTATTCTATAAGCATTAGATAGAAGCAGTGATTTCACAAGCACAGTAATGGAAAACAAGTACAGAACAAACAGTTTTTCAAGTAACTCACTTGGCTTTGAAACCTGAGCCTCCAACTTGCATTCCCAGGTTTTAGTTATAGTTATGAGGAGTGCTTTGACATTGAGTATAAAAGAAAACAACTCTGCAGCATTGAATACGAGGAAGAAATTTGTTGATTTTCAAAAATAATGTATCTTGTTCCTTAATAGAGCATTAGGTAAAACCACTGAATTCCCATTGATACTAAGTAAATTCATTGGCACAGCCTGCAATTAACCATGACACATGAGTGGCATGGAAATCTGTTCATCCTCATGAATACACAAAGGGTTAGGTAATAGCAGTGATTTGCCATTGTAACTGAAAACAGTGACCTAGGAATGAGTTAAACAAGAATCTTGCTAGGCTTTGAAAAAGGTTGCAGCTGGTGCATTCACAAAGTGTTAGGTAAAAGCAGTGATATGCCAGTGTTTGTCACTAAAGCAAGGGCATACCATGAGAAACAGAAATAACTAACTTGGCTTCTAACTCTGATGTTACTGGTGCATTCACACAGTGTTAGGTAATAGCAGTCATTTAGCATTGACTGAAGTGAAACAAGGGCCCAAGCAGACAAACAAAGCATTGAACTGCTTGCTTTCCATAGCTGACGATCTTGTTTCAGTTATAGGGCATTAGGTGAAAAAATCTCTAGACATTGATTTTATGTGAAAAGATGTGCACTGGTATCATTTGAACTAGTAACTGCCTTGGATTTCAAACCTGAAGATCCTGCTGCATTCTCTAAGTGTTAGGTAAAGCAGTGATTTCACATGCACAGTAATGGAAAACAAGTGTAGAACCACCAGTTTTTCAAGTACCTTGCTTGGTTTTGAAACCTAAGTCTCCAGCTTGCATTCCCAGGTTTTAGGTATAAGGAGTAATTTGACATTGATTGTAACAGAAAACAACTGTCCAACATTGAATACAAGCAAGAAATTTATTAGTTTTCCTAAATAAGGTATCTCGTTCCATAAGAGAGCATTAGGTAAAATCTCTAATTTCCCATTGTCACTAAGTGAATTCAAGATCATAGCTTGCAATTAACCATGACATTTGCATGGCATGGAAAATGGTGATCCTGGTGAATTCACAAAGAGTTATGTAATAGCAGTGATTTGCCACTGACTGTAACTGAAAACAATGGCCAGGCCTGAATTAAAAAAGAAGCTTCCAAGGCTTTTAAAACGGATGCAGGTGGTGCAATCACAAGGCGATAGGTGAAAACAGTGATTTTCCAGTGTTTGTAACTGAAAACAAGGGCATAGCAATGAGATACAGAAGTAACTAACTTGGCTTGTAACTCTGATATTCCTGGTACATTCATACAATATTAGGTAACAGTAAGCATTCAGCATTGACTGAAGTGAAAACAAGGGGTCAGCAGCCAAACAAAGCAGTAAATAACTTCCTTTCCAAAGCGGATGATCTTGTTGCAGCCATAGAGTGTTAGGTGAAAACAATCTCTAGACATTGTTTCTATGTGAAAAGAGGTGTGCTGGTATCAATTGAACAAGTAACGGCATTGGATTTCAACACAGAAGATCCTGCTGTATTCTCTAAGCGTTAGATAAAAGCAGTGATTTCTCATGCATGGTAATGGAAAACAATCACAGAATCACCAGTTTTTCAAGTAACTCCCTTGGTATTGAAAGCTGAGTATCCAACTTGCATTCACAAGTGTTAGGTATAAAGAGTGATTTGACATTGATTGTAACATAAAACAAATGTACAGCATTGAATACAAGGAAGAAATTTGTTAGTTTCCCTAAATAATATATCTGGTTCCTTAATAAAGCATTATATAAAACCACTGAATTCCCATTGACACGAAGTGAATTGGAGGGCATATCCTGCAATTAATCATGACACTTGCGTGGCATGGAAAACTAGTGATCCTGGTGCATTAAAATGGGTTTGGTAAGAGCAGTGATTTGCCATTGACTGTAACTGAAAACAAAGGCCTAGGCCTGAAATGAAAATGGAGCTTCCTAGGCTTTGAAAATGGATGCAACCGGTGCATTCACAGTGCATTAAGTAAAAGAAGTGATTTGCAAGTGTTTGTAACTGAAAACAAGGGCATAGTCATGAGATAGACTAGTAACTAAGTTGGCTTCTAACTCTGATGTTTCTGGTGTGTTTACACAGGGTTAGGTAAAAGCAGACATTTCGCACTGACTGAATTGAAAACAAGGGCTCAACAGCCAAACAAAGCAGAAAATTGCTTGTTTCCAAACCTGGTGATCTTCTTGCATTTATAGAGCATAAGGTTAAACAATTCTCTAGACATTGATTCTATGTGAAAACAGGTGCACTGGTATCAATTGAAGCAGTAACAGTCTTGGAATTCAAAAATGAAGGTCCTGCTGATTTCTATGAGCATTGGGTAAAAGCAGTGATTTAACATGCATGGTAATGGAAAACAAGTGCAGAACAACCAGTTTTTCAAGTAACATGCTTGGTTTTGAAAACTGAGTCTCCAAATTGCATTCCCAAGTGTTAAGTAAAAGGAGTGATTTGACATTGATTGTAACAGAAAACAAATGTGCAGCAATGAACACAAGGAAGAAATTTGTTGGTTTTCCTAAATAAGGTATCTGGTTCCTTAATAGAGCATTAGTTAAAACAACTGACTTCCCATTGACACTAGGTGAATACAAGGGCATAGCCTGCAATTAAACATGCCACTTGCCTGCATGGAAAACTGGTGATCCTGGTGCATTAACAAAGGGTTATGTAATAGCAGTGATTTGCTATTG
>PVKH010002611.1:0-26701 GCA_004027955.1 Chaetophractus vellerosus
AGCTGGAATGATAAGTTCTTCAATCCTGAAGCAAGATCTGGGTGGTACCGCATAGTGATTAATACAGAACCCAGCTCTACCTATTATTGGCTATATAAACTTGGTTAAGTCCATCACATTCTCTGGGTCTCCGTTTCCTGCTGTGTAAAATGGGAATGACTATAATGCCTACCACATTCAGTTGTCATAAAGATTAAATGAAATGATAATGCAATGCATCTTAATACAGAGCCTTGTACATAATAAGCACTGCAGCTTCCTGTAGCTGTAAGATGCTGAGAATTTATGTGGGAAACTAAGTCCAAACCATAGGTTACAACGGAAACAGTTGTTTAATTGTGTGTAGTGGGAGCTTAAAAGAGGTGGAGATCAAGAAAAACAAAGAAAAACAGCTTCAAAGAGGAGGTAGCCAATGGATACATGGAGTTTAAACGGGTGGAACAGGAGAAGAAGACTTCTAGGTGAGATATTAATAAGAGCAAAGGTTCAAGAAATATTGTGGGGCAATGAGAAAGTCAGCCTGATTGCTGTGTTGCTGCACACCAAGATGTGGAATGGAAGGGGAGAGGATTATGGAAAGTTTAGAAATCAAGACAGAAGCAGCAGCCATGGAAATCACAGTTGGGTTCAGAAGTGGTTTGAAGAGCATCACTGTAGACTAGAACATCTTGGCAGACAAGGGAAAGAGAAGAAGATAGAGAGGAGGAAGAGAGTGGGATGAAGAGGAGAGAGAAGTCTGAGAAAAAATTAGGGATTGAAACTCAGTCCAGATGGTAAAAGAAAAAACCAGAAATGAAGAAGAAAGGTAGAAAAAATAGAGCTTTAAGAAATGATGGGCATTTGGTTTCAGAAGTTCCAACTCAAGGAGTTAGAGTGTTGTCAAAAAAAAAAAAAAACAGTTTAGGGTTAGGTCAGCCCTGTTACTTCCTTGGGAAACAATACATATATACTGATTAAGAAGCCTAATGTTTTGCTATTTTATAAATAGTTCTGAATTAATATCCTTTCCCAAAAGGTCTACTTTTCAACAGGTACAATATTGTACCATCTGCCCAACAAAAGAATCTAAATGTCACTGTGACAATTTGAATTTATTTTATGAATCCCAAAAAGAGAAAGTTTATGTTTGTGAATTAATTCGTTCCTGTGGGTATGAGATTGCTTTTAATTGGACTATGTCAGTGAGGCATGGCTCAGGTTGACTCTCTGCCCTCTTACTGGGTCTGATAAAAACAGATACACAGGAAAAGGGAGCTGCCATATTGATCCTGCAATGTGAGAGAAAGGACTCCAGTTTCTCCCACGGCTGAGCTGCAAGGAGAGAAGACCCTAAGAGGCTCAAAGACCTGAGGTCCAGGGAGAGGTAAGCCATATGCCTGATACCTTGCAGCTAAACTTGGGAAGAAAGTGGAGCAGCTGAAACTGATAAAGGAGCCCCGGAAAAAGACAAGCCTGGTTGCCCTCAGCTAACCTCTGGGAGAGGAAAGATTCCGGAGGGGAACTCAGAGACCTCAGCCGAGATCAGCAGCCATCTTGTTCCACCACGTGGCAGCTGACTTTGGTGAGAAAGCACCTCTGATGGTGCCTTAATTTGGATATTTCACAGCCTCGAAACTGTAAGCTTTTACCCCAAATAAATCCCCTTTATAAAAGCCAACACATTTCTGGTACTTTGCATGACAGCCCTTTGGCAAACTAAAACAGTCGCTAACTTTGTAAGAAAGTGTAACTGGCTGCTAGGACCTAGTTTATTATGATGATATTTAATAGTAGTCTGTACTTATATCGCATGTGGGTCATATAATGCTTTATAAATGTTAACCCTCTACCTCATGTTAACTCCTTAGAAAGACAGTAAGCATGACTCTCCTCTTTTAATAGTTTAGTTCATTCAACAAATACTATTTGGTTTTCCACGTGGGCACTACAAAGATGCAGAAGTTTTGCTACATGGCCTTTGATATTCATGTGTGCCTGCACCCCATCTAAAACATGACCTTCCCAAGAGAGGAACCACAATTTCCCCTCTCTAAAATCCTGCAGTCCAGCGCTGCACCTGGAAAAAGAAGTGTTATTCCATAAATGTTTGTAGATTATTTAAAAATAGAATACCCAGAATTAGCTATAAGTCTAAGCTACTGTTATTAAAAACACGAATCCAAAAATTCTTGACTTCTGAGCCATTCGCAGTGACTAGCCCTTACTTCCTGAAGAAACCTCTGATCTAGCCTTGTGCCTGCTCTTTTAGATGGTCAAACATTCACTCATCCTCTGAACACTATGAATTCTGCAATTTTTATAGTCATTTGCAGTATGGATAAGGTCAAGGCTGAGGCCAAGCCCCACATTTAGATTTTTTTTTTTTAAGACTTTTGGCTTCTATGAAGATTTTTCTGTTGGGCGGAAAAATGGAATTCTGGATCTAGAAATCACTCCAAGTCAATATCCTCTTGTTAGTCTGGGCTGGGTGTGGGAAAGTTCCATTTGGCAGTTCTGATTAATAACGAGGTCCCAACTGCTATCAATTGGCCAGTGCAAAATAGGATTAAATTGGACACTGGGGCTTCTCTCTGACAGGCCTCAGCGTCTCACTGTGCAGGTGAGACCACGCTCCAGCCAGATTCCTTGCAGGTGTCTGGTAATTCCCGCCTTGAACAGATCCAAATGCATCTCGTGCCACTGCAACGTCTCTGGGAACTCGGGAAAGATGGAAAGTCTCAAGTCCGTGCCTGACTTGCATCTTCTCCCCCTCCCACATCCCAACGTAGGAACTGTTAAAAGCTGGATTGCTAGGATTTGGAAGGCCTTTGCTCTCAGAAGCAGGGCAGCGGTGGCCCTACTCACAGACGCAGCTCTCCCAGCCTGAGGCATCGAAATGTACAGGGGCCCGACGCCACGCCCAGAGTTACTGCCCTCGGGACCGTCTCCGGACAAGGTCCACTTTCACAAATGTCAAAAGTCAGGCCCCAAACACTCACTATGCTAGAATACACCTAAATAAGTTGCCGGTCATTTAAGTTATACAAGTAACCACCCCTTGGATCAATTTCTCTTTTAACTTTTGCTCCATAACATTGCTCAGGGAATGATGGTACTCATTCTTCTACTTACTCTCTAAAGAGCTACAAATCAGTCACATTTAAACAGTGCATCTGAAGAGGGCTGTTTTGGTTTTCCTGATTCTTTGAAAAAAATATGTCCTGTATCACTTAGTTGAATTTTACAGAAAGAAAAAAAAAAAAAGCCCGAGTTTCTTTCTTTTGCCTTTTAGGGGAAGAGGGTGGCACCGTCTGTCTATGGCTGAGCCCACAGTTGTACATGAAAGTTAATATTTCCAGAACCCGGCGTGGGATACCTTTCCCAGAATTCATGTTCTCAATGGGAAACTGAAATAGCGCATGAGAGTTACCCTAAGTAGATTTAAATAATTAAATTCAAAAATTCTCAAACCACTTGCTGTTTCAAATTTATTTCTTTAATAACAACTCAGACTCAGCAACAGACTGGATTAAGATTTCATTTATTTGAAATTTAAGGTATATCCAGCTCTGGGTGTTGTTTTTAAGTATTTAAGGGGAAATTTGTGCTTGGTGAAAATGAAGAGACTGCAGCATTATAAATTCATTTCCTCTATTATAAGCAGGGCCGCGCCTGCACGCTGCAGCTGTTCCGGGAGGCAGTCCCCGCAGGCCTGAGGGCGAGCTGCACAAGCAGACGACCCTTTGTTTCACCAGGAGGGGAGATTTGGCCGGCCCCACGCCCTCAGCAAGAACTATTTCCTCAGTGGCGCCAGGCAGTTGGGCAGGATCATCTGGGGTGGTTTTCATGTGGCAAAGCAAAGCATCCTCTGGGATTCCAGGGCGACTTCTAAAGATCCGTTTTCATCCCTGACCTCAAACCATCGCCTTGTACAGGCCCGCAAGACGGGAGACCTCGGCGGCCTGAGCCCATGGCACTGACCCCTGAAATCACCCGCCCACCACATTCACATTGCAGAGAGCGACTCAGAGAACAGGTGTTACATCGCAGGTAACAGCCCCACGGTCCTCGCTATTCATGCTAACAATTTTACAAACACGTGAATGTCTTATACAGTCATCGCCACCCCCGGGCATTCATATTCTTTTTAAGTACAGAAACCTTAATTAGATTTTGACCACAGACCCGGATTTGACTTACCCTGACAGGGTTTCCATTAGTGTAATCTGTGGGGGAATTCACTGTTTTAACATCTGTGTGCCTGAGGCCTATCTCACATTTACTGCAGAACTCTGAAAAGCCTCCCTTGTATGGCTGTATGTTTCTTCATGCTCCCAATTTCACAGAAGTCATTTCAGCACCAAACGGTAATTAGCAAAGGGATGGGCCTCAGCTGACATGAATGCAATTTATTGTTTTCCACAAGGCCCTGAACCAAGCAAACAAAGAACACAGTCTAGCTGTCTGGCATTTTATTAACTTGTATTGTGCAGTGCACCTTACTGAAGGGAGAGCTTCAAGAGAAATTCAGCAGTTTGTGTGTGGCAACATGCAGACTTTGGAAGAATATTAATTTCAGTTCAATTAGGCAAGTTTTGTGGTACCTCAGCCTGTAATATAGGACAGCCACTTTTATAATTATCTTCCATATTAACTTTATCATCACCAGACTTTTGCATAAATGCAACCTTTCATCTTTAAAATGCCAACACTTCTTCAATTTTGGCAACCGTACAGCACTGCTAATTATTTGCTCATTATGTGTGGTTAACTGATGAATCATTAATAAATGAATGAATGGCTAATATATTTTTATGGTAATTGGAGATATAACTGATTGCAGACTTCCTTAGCTTCTCAAAACGGCACTGAATGAGCAGTGGCTGCCTAATTGTTTACAGATGATATTTATGCCCCCACCCAGTGTTTCCCACAGTTGTGGTTTGTCACTGGCATATTCTCATCAGTCCAGGGTGGTGGCTCACTGAGGACCAGTCTGGGCAGAGGGGAGTGGGCGGCAGCATGACCATGCTTCCTTTATTGTGTTTGTCACCTCGTTTGTTTCAGCTCAGTTGACACATAACCATGTATGGGCCTCACGGCCATTTGCTAGCGATTCGAAAACTCCACATGGACTCTGTTTGCACAGACATTGGCAGGGCCATAACTATGACATTGCTGTGGTTACCCCTAGTCAAACATATATATATATAAAGACTCGGAAGCTTACACACAAACACACACGCCATTCAACTGCCACTTGTCTTGTTTGGCACACCCAAAGGCGCAGTGGCCGGTGGCCACCCAGCCTGGTGTCTCTGTGGTTGAGAAGCAAAGTTTGGTCGGGAGCCTGGAGTTCAATTTACACCACCAACAAAAGTCCAGAAAATAAAATCAACCAGCAGTCCTCTAACACCATTCACTGACTCACTATTCCATGGCCGGTCAATGGGTTTGGAGATAACTGCTGCATTACATAAATTATATCTATAATGCTGCAAATCAATCTCCACCCAGAGGTTAAAAACATAGAGCCTGTATTTGTTGACAATTCTTGTGAAAATGAAAGAACACTGGCCAAATACAGCTTGTTTAGCTTCATACAAACAGACGGAAGATCAAGTTAAAAATGCAAAGGAGATTACCAATTCTTAATTATAATTATTTAACCAGGTGGGTAGTTTCTCCTAATGAACATTTCCATGAAAACAGAATAACTAATGACAGTCTTAAAGAAGCCTTTGTCTTTCCATGTACTAATGATCACATTTATAAATATGCAGCAAGGCCCCCGTGTACATTGCTAATGATAAGTAATTAAGCACCAGGCGTGGGAAGCCAGCAAAAAGGGTCATGTTAATGCAAGAGAGGAAATTAAAAATGCAATAAAATAAGTTGCCTAGAAAAGATTAAATAAACTTCTGGCTTCTTCCAGAAGAAAAAGAACATTCTTCCTACTCTTACAGTAAAGCCATGTCAAGCCATCCAACAGCTGGTTATAAAGTCAGACAGTAAAAGTTATCAGCTTGTTCCCCCACCCTTATCCTTGCTTTATCCTCTTGGTTTGCAGGCAGTGGGTGTGGCTAAAAGTAAAGGGCACTTAGGGTCAACGGGAGAGAAGATGGGCTCCATGGAGAAAGGAAGCAGTCTGCCAGCAAGGATGGATACCTGCCATTGGCAAATTAAACAAGACTTTTGTTGTTATGTTAATGTACCACTTTTTTTTTAATTTCTAAAACTTACAAATGCTCTGTACCCACCAAGCAAAACCTCCTCTTCCCCTCATCATCCCCGTCCTGGTAACCTCTAAATCTACTTTGTGTCTTTGTGAACTTGGTATTACTAGGTATTTCATACAGTATTTGTCCTGTCATAGCATGTATGCCATGTCATAGCATGTATCAGAACCTCATTACTTTATATGGCTGAAAAATATTCTATTGTGTGTATGGATAAACATTTTGTTATACTGCTATAAACGTTGGTGTGCAAGGATCTCCCTGAGTCCCTGTTTTCAATTCCTCTGAGTAGATACCTTGAAGTGGGGTTGCCTCATCACATGGTGATTCTATGTTTAACTTTTTGAGAAACCACCAAACTGCTTTCCAGAGCAGTTACACTGTGTTACATCCCCCCCACCGCCCCCAGCAATGCACGAGGGTTCCAATTTCTCCACATCCTCACCAACACTTATTTTCCATTTTAAAAATAATAGCCATCTTGTTAATTAAACCATGTTGACAAACCTGGGTTTTTTCCCTCAGCTTCAGATGGAAAAACACAGGACAAGGCAGGTGCCACTTCCAATACAGTGGGCTAATCTCTGTCTCTCTTCACACCGTCGGCTACCGTCTGCTTCCCCAGCAGACTGCATTCCCAGAACATAAGACTGTGACTTCATTTTATTCCCCACTGTATCTCCCACCACAGACACAGTGAGTGTTTAATAAAAGCAGGCGGAGTGAATGGATGAGTGAATGAATGAATGAATGAATGAATTTTCAAAATAGATCATCTCTAAACTAAATAGCAGTTTGTCAAGGAGGCCTTGAACCTCACACCCAATCCAAACCACCCTAGAACCTTTGTCAAACACTCAGGCCCAGTCGAAAGAGATGAGGCATTTCTCTCTCTTATTTGGTTTCTGAGAAAGGCACTGATTCTTTCTTCAATGTATCATCACCAAAAGGAACAGAAATTTGAAGTGTTAACAAAGTGACCTTTGCAAAAAATCGTACAGTTGGCTGTAAGACTCCTGTTTAGGGATTGAATAGGAACCCCAGCATTTCTGTTAAGCATTAAAGACACGTACACTGAATAAGTGGCTTTCTTGACAAAGGAAAAGGGACTTGTATTTGAATCCCCAAAGCTCTTCATGTAATTTTTTTTTTTTTTTTTTTTTTTTTTTTTTTTGAGGTAGCCAGGCAGGAGATAGAACCTGGGGCCTTGTATGTGGGAAGCCAGAGCTCAACCACTGACCTACACCAGCTCCCCTCTTAGTGTAATTTTGATTCTTTTTTAAAAGTGTCTTAGCGAAGCTCTTACACCACTGAAGATTTTCTCTTTCAAACATTTTAAACTCATTGATCTCATGTCTCTCAAGATCTCCACATTCCCTCACTCTACCATGTGGTTATTCCCTCAGTGGGGGGAAACCTAATTTTCTGCTGCTGCAGTATAGGGTTAACAAGAAGGAAACCTTGGTCTGAGGAAAATAGCAACAAATGAAAAATTAAAATTTGGCTAGGTATTTTGGGCAGGTTTTTTCCCCCTCCTCTTCTTTCTTAAATATGTTCTAAGAAACACGTCATAAAGCAGAAAATCCAGGGCTTGGCTGTCTCTTCCTTGTTTTAATATTGCTTCTGAATTCCAAAGAATGATTTCCTTTTACATAAAATCTTCAACAAGGCCACACTTCTTTTGTTATCAGAGTGTTGTCATCAGCAAGCCTGCTTGACTCTCTCTCATAAAGGCAATTCAGTCAGTACCTGACGGTGTGCGCAGGCCTCCATTTGCCTGACAAATAAGGGCCGCCCAGTGATCCTCCGAAGAGAGGACAGCGCCAGCCCCGCTCCCGGGACACCCAGGGTGCACCTTTCATCGACCCCTCAGGCAGGCCTGTGGCTTCTTGGGGCCTGCTGCTTCTTCCCCTCCCCTGGAAGGCCAGGCCGGCGGCAGGCACGCTCTGCAAGCTTATCCTGACCCCCAGCGGTCGACCCTGTCATCTGGCTACGCGGGTTTCCAACTCCTTGGTAGGCAGAGGCGAGCACCGCCCTGAGATACCCCCACAGCCCGGGAACCCAAGCACCATTCGCTGTAATTGACAATTAAAACGAACTTCAGTTCTCGCAAGAATCAACTGCGTGCAATTTCGCAACTGCGAGTTTCACAATTCAAATCCCTTGAAGCAAAAACCAACAGTTTCCCTGAGGTTGCAATTCCACACCTCTCCGTTTGTTGTTTAACTTCCCCCTCAAGTTTCCCTTCCCACACACGATTTTATTTTCGAGTCCATCATGGAAACAGTTTAATTATGTTTCTGGGGGTCCCCGCATCATCCCTGCCCCGGTGCTGAGTCAGCACTTCCGCGAAGCCCCAGGACGAAAAACTCTGCTGGCGAATGTTTATTAACGGAGCAGCGTGGCGCTTCCTGGGACACTGGGGACGGGAGGTGGGGATTTATGGCCTTTGCCGGCCTGACTGCCTGTTCCAGCTCTTTCATTCCGTCAGCCCCCAAAATCAAACAACCTGAAATAAAGCCTCCGTGGCCATGAATAGAATGGAGTCAGCAAACACTTCTGACCCTAGTGGTGAGGTTGCCAGATTTAGCAAAGAAGAACACAGGGCGCCCAGTTAAATTTGACTTCCAGATATACAACAAATAATTTTTACTGTAAATATGCCCCGTGCAATATTTGAGCCATATTTATACCTAAAACGTATTTTGTTTCCATGAAATTAAAATGTAATTGGGGGAGAAGAGGAGGTGTCCTATATTTTATCTGGCAACTCTACTTAAGATTCTGTTTTATGGTTTTACAGCTCAGCTTCTGACCACACCTTGGAGAATCCAGGGGACCCGAGAGCCCCTTAAGAGTTAGGCAGGATTTTGGTGTTTTGTTGTTTTTTTGGGTTTTTTTTTTTTTACTGATACGAAATTAGTCAGAATTTGGATTCTCAGAGCATCCTCCCTGTCTCTCCAGTGTAGAAACAAGGAGGGCCCTGTGGTGAGCAGTCCCTTTCCCACACTCAGCCTCCCCAATCTGCCAGAGGCATCCTTGCTCTCAGATGTTGAAGCAAAAGCCAAAAACAAGGTAACTATTTTTAGGGGGTAATAGATTAAACTGCAGCCTGGTCTTCAAGAGAGAGAAATGATTACATTCTAAAACTGCTGTTTGTATCCATGACATGTAAAGGGAGCAAAAAGTAAGAAGAGTTTTGAATTACTATCTTTCATTTAAAAAAAAAAAAAAAGGCAATCGCCTTGGGAATACTGTACATATCTGTTACCAACAACCCTGAAAACCACCCCTGCAAGCTTGTCAGTTAAACCAAATGTTAAATGGAAAATATTTGGCGGGATTTAAAATTAGACCCACACACATTACTTACAGATGTTTTGATGAGAAACACTTGAAACTGAACCACGCCAAGTAATAAACCCCACAATGGTGTTTTTTTTATACCCCAAGTTAATTTTTATTATATAAGTAGCCATATGAAGAAGGTATTGCATACTGCTTAAATTAAATACGGAGGAATGGAATCAGCAGTATCCCTTTACAGCATATGGCCCAGCAAATCAAATTACAAAGCTTTCCACATCTCATTAACTGCAATGAGTACAGTGAGTTTTCTAATAAGTCACATCTTTTTCATGTGAGTGGTGAGCAGTGACTTATTGTAAGAATTCACAGGATGACCCTTGTGCTGAAATTAAGAACTAATCTAAAATGGGCAGGGTCACCTGGTCAAGACTGATCATAACATTTCCTCATTATTGTTTTAGTTGGCATTGAAGCATGTTTTCCTGGTGCCCCAGCTGAAAAATGCCTTTGATAATTTCACTGACAGCAAATAACCCACACACTGCCATTTAATGAGTTTGGGCAGGATTAGCTGACAATAAAGAATATAATATAAATGTTTTTATTAGAACTGATTTATTTTTTCGCTGAAAAAAAAAAAGTCACTGGGAAATGCAGAGCTGCCTTCTACCCTAGCGCTAGCTGAGTTAGCAAGGCAGGTGAAAAAGCAGAAGAAGGCTGCACAGAGCCCAGGGCTGGTCAAGACAGTCCCTTTAAACTGCAAATGGTGAAAGGCAAATACCAGCTGGAACTCACACTCAGATGTCTGGTTCCTCCTTTGCACAACAAGAAAAAAATACTTCTACAATTGCTCATCATGTGGCCTTTGGTTGAGATGAATTACCAATTTACAACCTCTTGTGTTTGGAGAGTAGCACACTGTGCTCTTTTGAGGCAAGAATCAGGAACCTAAAATCATTCAAGCCTTCTTGTTTATAAGGCCAGAATGAGGGCAGAAATCCATTTCCCTCCGTGCTCCAAGCCCTTTCAATGACGAGTTTCTCACCATCTGCACTAATAAATATGGACTGGTGTGTGTGCAACCATACACTGTGGAGAAGGGAAGAGTGAAAGGATGTTAAATGGTTGCAAATTGCCCTCCTGCTGAGATAACAGCAGTTTGTATGTGAGCCTCAGTTGTTACACGTTAAGAATGGGCATTTGGCTTCTTTTTTACACAGCTGTGAGAGAAAGGGTACATTTTGGAACTACTGGAGAGAAAAGTGGTCTGTTGTTCTTTCTAGTTGTGTCTTGCCCAGAAGTTCTTTCTTCACAGCTCCAATGGGGACAGGCTAAGCAGACCAGTCCCTGGAGCTGGGAGCAAAGGGATCATTGAAAGTGGTGACATGAGCCCTGAGATGGAGGATCATAAGCCCCAAAACTCAGCAGAGACCAAAGGAATCAAATATTGAGGCAAGGCCAGAAGATCAGTGTAACCCAGTGGGTAAGAAATATATCCAGGAGGTCAAGGTGAGTTTCCCAGAAGGATCCAGAGGCTTACGGCTAGTCCCTAGACACAAGTGGTCATAGGGAGAGTTCTGTCTTTACTGTGCAAAAAATACCTTTATTTGGTAGTGCAGGTTCGCAGAGCCCAGCAGTGAGAGCAGCATAGGAAAAGTAAGCCCAGCATGGATTAAAGCTGAGCACCCAGGGGTAACTAATAAAAAAAACAAGACTCCTAGGTTCCCCCAGCAGAATGGAGTGACTCCATCCTCAGCATAATATAATGTGCAATTGTGGAAGCTTCAAAGAGATGGTCAGGTGATATATGGAACAGTCACAGAGAGCATAGCAGCCCAGTTAGGCTGGAGTGCCCTATACATCAGAAAGTGCATTTTAGTAAACGCTAAGAAGCATGGGAGACCCTTGGGCCAGGACACTTCTAAACACATCCTCCAACAGAAGGCAACCTGCCCCAAGATGAGAATATAGAACTCAAGTCTCCTACCTCCCCCTCAGGTGATCCAGAAATGAGGGAGAATGGCCCTGGGAAGCAGGGAGGTGGATCTGAAACGTCAAGTCCAAGGGAGGAGCCCAGGTAAGACAGTGGGGTCAGGTTTGGGAGGCAGAGACCAGAAAGGCCACCTGAGAAGAGACTCTTAAGAAGCACCCATGGCTGAGCCCACAGGAGGAGAAGGAGCGGTGCAGGGTGCCAAGCCTTCAGGAACACCCAAGACAGAATGTTGAAACAACTTTTAAATTTTTTTTAAAGATTAAATGCATGACAAATCTCTGGTGAGGAGTTGGTAGTTACCATGCAAAGTAACTATTCAGCAAAAATATACATAGTTCATCTCTAGTGTTGTTTTACTTCCTCAGAATGAAATCTGTATTAATCTTTCTCACCTAGTTTCACCCTTCAGTTGTAACTGAGCCTGACAAGCCGTCAGATGCATAGACCCTGGTTACTTCACTGGAACCTAAACAAGGACAATCCTTGAGTATTGCTAGGTAACAACAGCAAACTAAGTAATATTTGCACAACTTTACAGTTTACAAAGTGTTATCATAGCTTTTCTCATTTACTCTTCATTACCATGTTGTGAAGTAGATGGAACAAGTATTATTAGTCTTACTTTAGGAAAGGCAACTTACCAGTAGCTAGGAAGTAAAAGAGCCAGAGCTCAGACCCAAGTCTTCAGAGTCCAAACCCCATATAATTTCTATTACAGCAAATATATTTTATGGACTCTTCAGATAACACTTCAAACTGCTCTGGCAGACTGAGGAAATATCCATGTTCTGTTGTCGAGGAAACATATTCAGGGCTTGAGGCAAAAGCCTTCGGAAGAAACCATCCTCACCTACTCTCCTTCAAAATATCTCTGTATCTAACATGTATGTGATGGGCCTTCTGACTGTTTTCCTCTCCTGACTGGCACAGACAGCATGGCCTTGCCAAGAGCACATTCCTAGGAGAGATGACTTCTGGTACCCCCTTGGTAGCTGCTCGGTGGCTGTGCTTGGAATTCTAGCCGTGACTATGCATAGAATTATAGCCATAGTTGCTTTTTTGACAAAAGAAGACGTGAGAAAAAAAATCACACACAGACTTGGAAGCACAGACTTGAACAGCAGACAAAGGAACCATAAAAAACAAACCTATGTGGCTTTACAAGCAACATGAACCAGGGGAGCACGAAGCCCAAAGGAGGATGGCGTTTGGAACTGGCGCTACCAAGGGGGACCCACCTTATGCACCTTTGCTTCCCCCCCTCCTTTTCCACCTATACTATTGATGCTCAGGATATAGTCACTGTCTAAAAGGAAATGGGGTACTCTCTCCCTTCTTTATGCATTTTGACCCCCAACTCTAGCGGGCGAGCAGGGCTAAGCGTCGAGCGGTTTCTTGTTGAAGAAATAAAGCCTTCAGAGGAACGGTGAAAGTTGGTTGTGCAAGTGATTATAAGAATTCTGCCTCTGTTTGGGAGGCATTGGAGACCTCATCTTTCACCACTGCTTCCTATGTTTGGTGTTACTTCCCACCCATTTACCCAAAGCAACCAAGCACAGAACAAAAAGGCCCAGAACAATTATGCAGATAATTGACACAAAACATGAGCCTTATGTTGATGAAAAAGAAAAAGGTTTAAACTTAGAAAAACATTCCCGCTGTTCCCACCTCCCAAACCCCCACTCCTGCCTACTTTTCTAAACCTCCTACATGCTACCCTCGGTCTCTCCACAATTTCTTCCAGCACTTGTACTCTGGCTTCTGGCAGTCTCACCATTCTCTATCATCTCACCTCCAAACTCTTTCCCAATGTTCCTTCAATGCTGAAAGAATCTCCTTCGTGTTTTCTGTGCTGCTTTGCTCTCTTCCTTTGAAGTTCCTCTCACTGACTATAGGAACAATTCATGGTACTGTATTCCCAAACCTGCAGCTCATTGAATGTATTTAGGCTTTGGAAAATTCATCATTCACAAGTTGATTGATAAGATCTTAGAGGTGTTTGAATCACAGAATTTGTCAGTTTGCATATTTCTCCAGCTTGTGACAGCTTTCTGAGCTTCAGTTTTTCATCTGCAAGATGAGGGTTCTGGGCCTTCAGTTCTAATGTTCTAGAAGTCTACAACTTGCTCAAGGTCACAAGCTATAATGTACTAAAATTCAGACCAGAAGTAGAGCCTGCTCCCTTTATAAGCCACCCTTTTTTGTTCTATTACACTGTGTATATGCACCAACAGAAGACAACTTGCCTGCTTTGTCTCTTATGTTAAAATGGCAATCAAACCATGAAGAACTGTATGTCAACAAATTAGATAACCTAGATGAACTGGACAAATTCCTAGAAATACACAAAGTACCTACACTGACTCTAGAAGAAATAGAAGATCTCAACAGACTAAAAACAAATAAAGTGATTGAATCAGTGGTCCAAAGCTCCCAACAAAGAAAAGCCCAGGGCCAGATGGCTTCACTGGTGAGTTTTACGAAACATTCCAAGAGGAATTAACACCAGACCTGCTCAAACTCTTCCAAAAAATTGAGGAAGCGGGAACACTTCCTAACCCATTCTGTGAGGCCAACATTGCCCTAATACCATAGCCAGATAAAGATACCAAGAAAAGAAAATTTTAGACCAATATCCCTTATGAACATAGATGCAAAAATCCTCAACAAAATACTAGCACACTGAATCCAACAGCACATTAAAAGAATTATAGACCATGGTCAAGTGGGATTTATCAGATATGCAATGGTTGTTCAACATAAGAAAATCACGTAATATAATACACCACAGTAACAGAAAAGGGGGAAACCACATGAGCATCTCAACTGATGCAGAAAAGGCATTTGGCAAAATCCAGTACCCCTTCTTGATAAAAAAAAAAAACAACACTTAGAAAACTAGGAATAGAAGGAAACTTCATCAACATGATAAAGGCATATATATAAAACCCACAGCTAACATTAATCATACTCGTTGGTGCAATACTGAAAACTTTCCCTCTAAGATCAGGAACAAGACCAAGGATGCCCACAGTCACCACTGTTATTCAACATTGTACTGTAAGCTCTACCCAGAGCAATTAGGCAAGAAAAGAAATAAAAAGCATCCAAATTGGAAAGAAAGTAAAACTTTCCCTATTTGCAGGTGACATGGTGCTACCATTAGAAAATAATGAAAAACCCACAACAAAGCTAATAGAGCTAATAAATGAATTCAGCAGTGTTGGGGTATGTGGTGGTTTGAAATTGTACATACTGCAGAAAAATATGTTCCTAAACGTAATCCTTTCCTGTGGGTGTGAAACCATAATAACCTTTGATGAAGTTACTTCAGTTAATGTGTGGCCCCATCCAATCATAATAGGTCTTAATCCTATTACTGGTATCCTTTATAAGTGGAAGGATATTCAGGCAGAGAGAGAGAAAATCACTGGAAGCTAGAGACTGGATACCAGCAGAACCTGGAAGAGAAGGGAGAGGCCAAGAGATGCCGCCATGTGCTTTGCCATGTGACAGAGGAGCCAAGGATTTTTGGCAGCCAGCTCCAGAGTGCCAGTCTTCAGGAAGAAAACATCACCTTTACGATGCTTGATATGGACTTTCTTTTAGCCTTATAACCCCACCCATTTTTAATCCCACCCATTTCATGGTATTTCCTTGAATATCTTCAGGACCTTATGCTAGGCAATAGTTTCTTAGACTACAGCAAAAGCAAAAACAATAAAATAAGATTAGATAAACAGCACTTCATCAAAATTAAAACTTTTCTGCATCAAAGGACTTCTTCATGAAAGTAAAAAGACAACCTACAGAATGCAGAAAACATTTGGAAGCCACATATCCAATAAGGGTTTAATATGTAGATTATATGAAGAAATCCTACAACTCAACAATAAAAAGACAAACAAGCCAATTTAAAAATGGGCAAAAGACTTGAATAGACATGTCTCTAAAGAAGATATACAAGTGGCCAAAAGGCACATGAGAAGTTGCTCAATATCATTAAAGAAATGCAAATCAAAACTACAATAAGAAACCATTTTACACCCACTAGAATGACTACTATTAAAAAAAAGAAAAGAAAAGAATAAGTGTTGGAGAGGATGTGGAGAAATAGGAACACTCATAAACGATGTGGAAGACAGTTTGGTAGTTCTTCAGCAAGTTAAGCAAAGAATTGCCATGTGACCTGGCAGTCCTACTTTTAGGTATAAATCCCAAAGAATTAAAAGCAGGGACTTAAACAGATTTGCACACCAATGTTCATAGTGGTATTACTCACAGTTGCCAAAAGATGGAAACAATCCAAGTATCTATCAACAGATGAATGGATAAATGAAATGTGGTATATACATACAACAGAATTTTATTCAGACATAAAGAGGAATGATGTTCTAAAACATGCAACAACATAAATGAACCTTGAAGACATCATGTTGAATCAAATAAGCTAGAAACAAAAGGACAAATATTGTATGATCCCACTGATGTGAAATAATTTGAATAATTTTTCTTGTTTCTATAATTCATAGAATACAGCTTACCAGGGGCCCGGGGTGGGAATTGGGAATGCAAAGTTAATGCTTAGTTTGTGCAGGGTTTCTGTATGTGATGAAAAAGCCTTGCTAAGGAAGGGTGGTGATAGTGGCGCAATTGTGAATGAAATTAATACCATTGGATTATATATTTGAATGTTGTAAAAAGGGGAAATTTTAGGTTGTATATATATTACTAGAATAAAAATTTTAAAAAAAAACATGGGACTGTACAACACAGTGAACCCTAATATAGACTATGGGTTATAGTTAATAGTACAAGTATAATAATATTCTTTCATCAGTTGTAACAAAGTTACCACAGTAATGCAAAGTGTTAATAATTGGGGGTTATATGGGAACTCTGACTTTTATGCACGCTTTTTCTGAAAACTTGCATCTCTAATTATAAACTAAATTTTAAAAAATAGCAATCAATTTGTGATCAAGGCACAGTTCTTACCTTTTATACTCTTAAGTAGTTAATAGAGTATTAGCTACTGAATCGTGTCTCCTTAGATGCAAACACTATATTAGCCACCTTTGTATCCTCCCACTACCAAACACCACCCCCTCCTTTGAGGTTTGCATATCAAAGATGCCTAATCAGTGCTTTTGAATGAACATGTGAATGAAGGATCCCCCATTTTTTGTTATCTCAATGACTACTCCTCATCAATAGACTGGACCCGGGTTGCCCTAAGTCCCCACCTGTTAGCCCTCCAGATGTATTCTCCCACAGTCTTGTCTCCACCATTAAATAGCAGTCACTCAGCAATTACATCAGCTTACTGTGCCTCCATTTACTCTTTTATAATATGGGGCTAAAATAGAACCTACCTCATAGGATTGCTGTCAGGGTTAAATGAGAGAGCCCATAACAAGCACGGAGAACAATGCCTGGCAATACAGAACAAGATGCTTGATAAATATTAGCTACTGTTATTCTATACATTATGCAGGGGAATCCTTGCCTCACCCTGTTTTGATTCTTGTTTAACTTGTTGGCTTTGCAGAATGACTGTAAGCTCCATGAGATCAGAGGCCTGTCTGCCTTGGTCTTATCCCCAGCATGGTGGGTGGTCTGTCTGGTGGTAAGTGGTCAATAAAAATGTCTGAGTGCATGCATGTGAGGATGAAAATCAGTGGTGTAACTCCCTGGATTGTGTTGATGAAAATATGGGCTATTCACTGATATTTCATAGCTGACAGGAAATTCCATAACCTTTGGACATGCTCCCATGCCATTTAAGAATTGGGGGTATGGGGGAGCACTACAGCAAAGTGGTTAAGAGCAAAGCCACAGCATGGATTTGAATCCAATCTCCACCACTCACTAGAGTGTGACCTGATGTTACTTAACTTCTGTGCCTCTATTTCCTCATCTGTAAAATGGGAATAATAGTACCTACTCAGTAAGGCTTTCATGAAGACTGAATGAGTAAATATTTGGAAAGTGCTTAGTGCCTAGTTTACATAAGTGTTAGCTGCTATTGTTATTATCATCATCATCATCAAATATCTTCATCACCACCATATCATCACTTGTGAGTAAGGATATGATACAGAGAAGACATATGAGTTAAAACAGATGTGCCACATTTTGTTTGTAGAAAAACCTTTTGCTGTAAATACTGAGAATCTATGGGATGGCTAAAAAGCAGTGCTCAAAATAAACATGATGTTGTGCCATGAAAACTTAGCTGTCATTAATATACTGTTGGAATTATTTTAGGTTCACACAGTCAGAGCCACACTTGAAGGTAGGGGGTTATGGGAAGAGGATTTTCAGAAGAGTTTCTGATTTGCAAAAATACAAATGTTGCCTTGCCCACCAGCTCCCACCACAAACACGGCACTCCAATTAAGTGAAAACACATCTGCAGCCCAGTACTCCTCCTCCTGTCTCGCTGCGGCTGTGGACCACTTTTCCCTCCTTGCCAGCTCCTTTTGACATAGATTGTCTCATCACGCTCTAGTTCAAGGACCCTCCAGAAACCTAGGGAGGCCATTCCCTTCATTGCTGATGTTCTCCAAAGCCGTGGGGCTACCTGAGAAGCCAGCTGCCAACACAATAGCCGCCCCTCTGCCCCCTGGACCTCGCCATTGCTAGGTCATCCGGGTTGTCCAAGAAGGCGGCAAACCAGGTCTTGCTCAGGCTTTCTCCCAACCTCCAGCCAGAAGCAGAGAAGTACCTTCACCAGCTGTGCCAGGGGGTAACAAGACCCACCTCTGGGAAGCTTTAGAACACTGCAGCTTCAGGAGGCTTCAGGAAAAGGACCCTTAAGGCTCAGAGCAATTAAGGCACAGAAATGGGATTGAAGCATGGAATGAGGAGAGCTTTGCATCTCCTATTTCTTACTCTATTTCACCATAATGGTTTTTTTCTTCCTGCAGCCCAATGTAGTAAGGTGATTTGGAGCTCACCATATTTAGTCACAGTCTATTTTGAATTTTTCAAGATTAGTCATCTCACCACTATCTACCTACCTCAAGATTAGATGCTGCCACTATCTTACAATTCTCTTATAAGGGCTGAAATCAAAATCTCCTCATGAATGGAATTTATCTCATCAGTTGTGAATGTGCACTGTGGTTTGTTATCGTAGAGTTCTTTGTTTTAGTATTTGCTCAATCTACCTGTCCAGTTTATTACATGCAATATTTTTTTAAATTATGAATGCTGTGTCGTTTGCAGAAAGAAAATCACAACTGAAGCTGTCATAAGTCTGTTGTTATCGGTACCTTACCTAATGCATCTATCACATATTATGACCTTTTGATGTTTAATCCTCAGACTTTCCCCACCCCACCCCACCCCACATACAAACTAAAATGAGTGTCTGAAGATACCTCACAAATGGGTCAAATTTGTTGAAGATTCATGGCTCTTGCATAATACCACTATAAAACACTTGTGTGCCTATTTAAGCCATTTTTACAAGAGGTGAATAAATGAATATTATTTCCTTGGGATAGACAAACCATTGCATCACAATTGCAACATGAGTACCCAACCAGGCTGGGATGACTGGCTGCCAACAAAAGTTAGAGAACATGATATCAGTAAAGGTCCCAGAAATGACCCAACATGTGGTCCAAGGGGTTTCTCATGTTTAGAGCCACATGGAAAGCTTCATTCATTTACTTATCTAGTCCTGTACTCACTCTGCCGGCCCATGATGGGCAGATTCCACCCATTTAAAATACAATTTTCATTTTTTAAAGGGGATCCTGTTGCTCTTTAAATTATCCAAATAATTTTATAAATGCTGGAGTCAGAATTCTTCATTTCTTTCCCATATGTAACATCATGCTCTTTGGAGAGAGAGGAAGGGAAGGGTGGAGACCTGCATGCTGCAATGTGCTGGGTTTGTGCTACCGCTCCTATGGAATACAAGATAGGCACAAACCTCTTGAAACCGGTCGGAGTCCAAGGTAAACTGCTTCACAAACACTCAGCCAATAATAAAATGTTTTGAAAAGCACTTAAGCTTAATGGGTTGAGGTGTTAACTCAGTGGAAGCTCCTGTTACTATGGAGAGGGCCCGTGTGAGTACAGAGCAATGCCATGGGGCTGGAAAGGAAATGCCATCAGGAAGCGTCATACACATGCAGCAAACACACAAGAACAAGACCTTCTGTCGTGATGGGTGGCCACATCCCGCCCAAAAGGTTGATGATGATGTGCCCAAGGGAGATCTACTTGGTTTCAGGACCGTCCTCAGATAACTGTGATGTCTCTTGGTTTGAATCAACCCTCTTGATACCCCACTCTCCCCAAGCCTATGCAAACTAGATCTCCTAGGACTAACTATATAATTTCTCACTCCCAACCAGTCCTGGCCATCAGCCCAGACACTGAGGACCACACCCAGACATCCTGGAGTGTGTAGACTGGTGTGTGCCTGCTGGTTCCACAGGTGTGCGTGCTACATCCCTCAGCCTCCCTGACACACGGCAGGCCAGGGAGACATCACCAGATCCAGGAAGTTCTCCAGCAAGAAGATGCTTTTAGCTCTCAATGACTACTTGCTCAGTGGTCTTGATTAGCTATATTATAATGTTGTTTCTGATCAAATGAATCATTGCCTTTAAAAGGATTTTCAGTCTCCAAGCTTCCCTTAACTGCATCATACCCTGAATACTCATGTACTAGCACCCCAAGCCATCTGGCAGCCAGTCTAGTTCTTGGGCTGTGCACCAAGGGAGAAAACTGGTTCATCCTCACGCCATTCAACACTTGCATTCCTGATGGCCTTCTATGGTGCAAGACATCCGGAGGGGCTGAGTCATCAGCCAGTTAAGTGCCTTCTGCCCCATACTGTTGAGTCATCTGAACAGTATTTAGAACTGTTGCTGTTGGCTCAGCAACAATTTAATACTTTGAAATTTATCCTTCATCAGGAGTATCCAGTCTCCTTGTCTATGATTTATAATGTTCTTTGAAACAGATAATGTATTTTTTTAGATGAAAGAACAAAACAAAATAATCATTTACCCGCAGACAGGTTTCTTGGGGAGACCTCTGCCAACCCAGGTGGAGATGAGTGCTAAGGGTTTGATTTTTCTAATTACACACAGCTTTCAGATAGGGGTGGGTGAAAGGACACGTTATTCCCCTCCATGTAGTCATGATTGCTCCGTTGCAGCTAATCAAACTCAAATTCATTAGAAACTGGGACAAGAAACAGAAGAGAAAAAGAAATAATGGCTTCCACCAACCCTTACCCTACAGGAACCTCTGATAAAATTTGGCACATGGGCCCCACTGGAATGTGTGACCCATGAGAGTAGAGACCTCACCTACCTTGTTTACCAGTGTATCTGCAGCACCTAGAAAAGTGCATGGCATGCTGTACTCACTCAATAACTATTTGTTGAGTTAAACAATGAATGAACCAATGAATGAATGAATGAATGAATGAACTGGGTCACAGTCATCCAGAGTAGCAGACGAACCAAATGTCATGGTGGATGGAACATGCGATTTAAACCAAATGAGTTAGATTGAGTCCCAGGAAGGCCATCTTCTGACTGGATGAATCTAGGTGAATTATCACTTTTCAGAGCTATTTCTCTACCATAAAATGGAACTAACCATAATATATATTCCATGGGTTATTTTGAGGATTAAGTGATATAATACACATAGAAGTACCAGTTGCCTACACTAGAAGGCTGGACGTTACCCTCCATCCCTCTGCCTCACTCACTCCCATGCCCTGGTGGCCTCTCAATCCTACAGATTCTACCTCCTAATGTGTCCCATGCTTTGCTTCCTCTAGTCCATCCCACCGCTTCCTTAGTTGTACTGTTCATGACTCATCACTCAGATATCTCTAGTCCCTTGAGCCTGGCTCCTCCCCATTCCCACTGATGCCAGCGGGGCTGGTTTCATGGGCCAGTGACCAGAGCTGCGGCACAGGGCCCCGAACTCAGAAAGGTCTCATGAGCAGTAGTGCTCTGTAGTTGCCATCTCGAAGTGCTTACTCATTTGGTTCTGGGAAATGAAGTCTGATGGGACAGTGGAAGATGTACTAAGGGCCTTGGCTCACACATGGTCTCATCTCCCACCACCTCCCCCCATCCCAGGAGGGGTTCTTGGCCACCCTTCCCCTGCCCAGCCCTGGTGTCCTGGGTCCTGTCTGGCCTCCCACCTCCTCTCTACTCCCAGTGACCACTGACATCCTCTACCCCTAGCAGGGACCCGGGTGCAGGTGCAGGGGGGGTCAGGGTTGGGTACCCTTTCCTCACATGGTGTAGAGGCAGAGCATGGCAACAGCCACTCCATCCCAGGCTGGCACATTTGGAGGCAACTTGGTGCAGGTGAGCCTCTCCCCCACCCCCAGGGACCTAGTATGTCCTGGCACAGAAGGTGCAGTACCCCTGGGGGTCCCCTGTGGGTTGGGTCACTGGGCCTGTGGGAAGGGGAGATGCCTGGTTCATCTCTTCTGCCCCTCGTTAGGACACGGCACATCCATCCAGTGGTGAATGGGAGGGAGAACCCAGCAGCTGGTGGGGCACACATGAACCAAGTGTAGAGTAGGACTCCCAGCTCCCTGTAAGTATTCCTGTGCCCCAGGGGATGTGACATTAAATAGAAAATTTTAAAAACACCATGGCAGATTGAGAGGCTGAAAAATAAAAGAAACAGCTCTATTTTTGTACTTTTAACAGCACTTTTTTCCTGGTTTCTGAACAAGGGACCACACATTTTCATTTCTTACCGTGCCCCAGTGGCTGGTCCTGGCTGCCAATATGACCTTTCTAAAGCATAACCCTGATCACGTCACTTGCCTGTGAAAATCCTTCAGTACTTTCCCACAACTTGGGGCATAAATTTCAAGTTCCCTGGCTAGGATCTCAGATGCTTCCTGATCTGGCAACTACTCATTTCCTCAGCTTCATTTCCTTCACCCTCACTCTCCTGCTTCCTTGGCCATCTTGAAATATCAGTTGCTTCCTAAACATGCCTGTGACTTTCTGTCTCTGATCCTTAGGTATTCATCCCTCTGCCAGGAATACTCTGTGACCAGTCCCCTACCTACACTTTTTTCTATGTTGACTCAAGCCCCACTCCCTCCCAGGAGGTGTCCCCAACCACCTGCAGCCCCAGCTGAGGTGAGTGCTCCCCCACTGAGAGGAGTGCTCCCACAGCTCCCCCACCCTGGAGACCCCTTTCATGACCCTCCTCACTCCACCCTCGTACCTACCTGGCCTCACCACCAACTCCATCCAGCATGGTCCTGATGACAGGGAGCCTGTCTTATGTGACTTTCTAGTCCTAGCACCTGGCACAGTGTCTGGCACTTCTTTGGGGAACTGAATTTATTACTAAATTGAACATGCTGGCTCTCTCTGCTTAGTGAGATCATGTGACTCAAACAAGTCATCACATCAGCCCTTTTCTACCGAGAGAGGAGTCTTTTCAATAACAAAGATGTCCAAGACAACATTTTAAACCTCTTTTATAGACGTACCACTTTCTGACCATATCACCTTCATTGGTCCCTTGGGTTTCAGCCCTGGCTTATCACAAAATCTTGGCCACAGAAATTGGAGGTAGGAAACATTGGGCTCATTCTCTTAGGAGAATAAACTGTTTTACCTTCAATACACTCCTAAAGCTCTAGACCTGAATCCCAGTACATGGATCTTCCCTCTACTACTTCTCTATGGAGACTGATGCCCCATACAATGGGATTCGTGGCCTGGGACCTGGAATCTCAGTATCAGCTATTTGGCCATCTGGTCCGGTCCCCTCATTTTACAGTTGAAGACTCTAAGGAGCAGGAGGCCAAGACGGTGCCCCTACCCCCATGCTGCCTCCTCAGCCCACGCTCTTTCCATACGGCCTCGGGTAAACTGGGCTTTTGTTTCACCCTTTTACACATCTCTCTTTGAAGATATAAGGACATCCTTGCTTCTGGGTTGCTCTTTTTCAGGATCTCTAGACAGCTATGTTATCCCATCAATTGTCTATTAACTCAAACCCTACCAGCCTGTGTTAAACCAAGCCCTGATTCTGACACTGTCTATTCTCATTTCTTCCTGGAGCTTCCTCCCACCCCCAAATGTCCATCAGGTGGTTTATCGAAAGTTGGGAAGCAGGAGAGATGAGTCTACTGATGAGCCATCAGTGACTAGACAATACAGTTTACAAAGTTAAGGTACCTGAATTACTGGGGAGCCAATGATAAGGAAATGATCTTGTCGATGCAGGATTGACACGGTAGCCACAGAAACCACATTCAGTATCTCTCTAAACCAGCCACTCGCTTGCTTTTGGGGGCAATGCAGTTGCTGCTACTGTCATTTCATGAACAGTCCCTTCCTTCTTCCACCACCATTAATGGATTAGTTAATAAGCTAGTAGGTTTCTGTTCCAGAAGCTTTCCAAAGAGACTGGAAGTGGGTGGTTCTATTGTACACATCCCCATCACCTTGCTTGCAACCTTCAGGTTTCAGAAATGTCATTAAATATTCCTTTTAAGGAACACACGAACCCCTAAATGTGGCCTCCCTCATCCCCTCCCCATCCCCACCCTGTCTCCATCCTGCAGGCACATTCTAAACTTACAGAAATGTGGCCAGGAGAGAGTTAGACTATTTAGTGTGATGCAATACAGCCTGTTCAACTTTTGCATAGCAATTCAGCAAACACAGTTTTAAGCATTCAATTCTACTTCTACAGCTTCTTAAAATTCCCTGCAATATAATTATACTGATGGGAATGCAGAAAGATAATTGCTTTTAGAGGAAAGTTTCTCCTTTGTTCCATGTTCATCTGGCTTCCAGAAATGGAACAAGAGCCCTTGAACAGCAGAAATACGCATCCATGTGTCTCTAGTTATCATTTATTTACAAAGATAGACCTTGACAAATGTAATTTGTTCAATAAAATTAAAAGGATGCACGATAATTCACTTAGACAAAGAGACTTGAAAGGGGACGTCATCGGCAGCAGCGCCGTCCATCATCCCAAATGATCAGCTGACTTTGAAGAAGTGGCAGGTGTTCCCCTCTTGGAATGCAGCATTGAAATAGTATTTGGGGGGGGGGAGCAGAGCTAGGAATTGGAGCAATTCTTTATTCAGGCAATAATTATACAAATTAGATCTATGAAAGCCAGAGAATGACTGTGCCTTGAACCCTGTCTGTGTGCATAGAACAATGGGGAAATTAATAATTAAATCTATTACATATGCTCATAATTCAATACAAAAGATACCTCAGTAGTTCAAACACTCCCGTATTTTCATTTGAATAAGGCTTTCACACATTCTCCTCATTATATATGTATTATATTTTAAATTTAACAGCTTATTTTGTTGCCTTTATGTTTGAATTAATAAGGGCACACTTTAATGCACTAATGGGGAATTGCATTAGCTGGCTTTGCAGACATAACTTTGAAAAATCTCCAGTTCCCCAAGGGTGAAATCAATTTGTTCCATAACGTGTTGTCTCACAGACACATCTGGAATCTTGGAATAATAGCTCCCCTCTACAAGCTTCTGATTTGGGCCTCTGTATTTGAAAGAAGATCCCCAGAGTAGAAACCTTTGCTAAACTGAACAAACTCATCCAGATCATCCTCTGGATTTTGCAATCCCTTAGCCAGCTAACATGGTTTCCATGCCTGGCCCATGTTATTTTTCCAGAGAGGACATATAATTTTCCTATGAAAGAGTAAAGGTTTATTTTGAATACAATCATTCATTTTCTCATTTTTCTCTTTCTCACGCCCTCTCTTCCTCTGGCTCTCTTCATAGCCCTATTTTTAATTCTTCCTACTGCCTCTGAGCCATGCAGAGTGAAGAAGCTAAGGAAATCAAGGTAGGAAAAAAAAGAGAGAAAGCAAAGTTATCTCATGGTGGCTAATGGTAGAAGACACCCCCCCCATAACTACTGATGTGTCAATTAATAGCACCAGACCTACTAGAGTTCCTGGAGGTGGAGTAACATTGGTTCAACTGGAGCACTGAAATCTCAAGGAACCAAAGGAGATATCAAAATGGGGATCCTAGTCACCTGGAGAATTGGGTGATTCCACGGGAGTATTGAACGCTAATGATACCTCCAATGGAAAATGTCCATCTCTCTGCAACCCAGAAAAGAGACAAAGAAGTCAGTAGCTGTAAGAGAGAAAGAGAGGAAATACAACCAAATGCTCACATCTTGGTGCACAGAGGCTGCCAGCACAGCCAACGCTGCCCAGGCTCAGGAGGAGGCTGCCACGTTGGTGTGACATGGAGTTTTCTGCCTTCGGAGGAGCGCCAAATCCAATGATGCTAATTGCATTGCAGATTTCTAGCATCATTAGCAATTCTTAAAATTGCATTTGCCCTGCTTAAGTTCTCTATTTCCAGCTTGGTATAGGGAGGGGGCGGGTCTCTGAAGGGGATTTGGGTTGCAGAGAAATTCAATTGGACACGTTGGCTTCAGGTGTGCAGGTGGAGGCTGGCCGTTGGGGATTCACAGACCAGGAAAAATGCTTGTTTGTCTTATTTTAAATGCTGATTGCCGGGAGAATAAACAAAACCTGCAGCTAAATGGGCCTTAAAGGAACACTGGGAATTTTGGAAAGAAAGAAAGCCTTACAGAATAACGGCTGGAACTAGCCCTGTGGGTCCTATGGTGACAAGCACTATCCAACCACCCCGGGCGATGGAGTAACTTGCACTGGAAATAGTTGGTGCAGAAATAACCACTCCTCCCCTTTCCTTTTGTTTGTTTGTATTTAAAACAAATGAATAAAATCCAGATGAATTGGTGTTTCTGATTTGTTTCCTTAAAGAGAATATATTTGCTCATTAGGAAAGCTAGACAGCTGGCTCCAGAAACAAAAGCCCAAAGTCCATGTCTCTTGTGAGCTTTGGTAAGAAATCTATCCCCCAACATTCCCCAACTCAAGCATCTCAATACCGTTGGGAAGGAAAAGAGACATCCCAAGAAGAGAGCAGAGGTTGGAACCAGGCTCTCCCAAGGCTGCTGGCTCCTGCTCATGGGGCAGGGCCCTTTGCATCTGGGTCTTCCATTGCCCAGTTATCGAAAAGCCCCCAGCAGCGTCCTCTCACAGGGCGGCCTTGACTCTGACTCTAGCAGCAGAAAGGGGGCCAGCTCCTGGGTAATATTTTTTT
>PVKH010002612.1:0-26692 GCA_004027955.1 Chaetophractus vellerosus
CTTTCTGCTTGTTCTTGCTGTGTTCCTTTTTTTGCGTTCTTCTGTGTCTGCTTTGTCTCCCCCCACTGCAGCGACACGCCAAGTCAGCTCACCGGTGAGCGGCGGCCTTCCCCACCCATGGGCGACTTGCCCCGCTGGCGGGTGACTCTGCTCTGCTCGCGGGTGGCTCCGTTCTGCTCGTGGGCAACTTGCCTTGCCCATGGCGGCTTTGCCCTGCCCATGGCGGCTTTTTGCCCTGCCCATGGCGGCTTTTTGCCCTGCCCACGGCGGCTCTGCGCTGCCCACGGTGGATTGCCCCCTCGAGGTGGTCTGCCCCGCTCGGAGAGGCCCCTGGGAACCGAACCCGGGGCCTCCCATGTGGTGTACCAGCGCCCTATCCACTCGGCTACAGCCGGCCCCGCCAAACTCTTTTTTAGCACAAAAACCTTAATACCTTCAAATTTTAAAAGAGTCATTTAGACATTGGAGGATCCCAGGAAATAATGCAGACTGTGTCAAGATAATCTAACTGTATAACTAATTTGTAAACAACCTCTCTGAAAAGACTGGGAAAGGTGCTCACTGCCAAAAGCTGCTGGGAGCAATATACCAGAAATAGGTTGGCTTTTACAATGGGAAATTATTAGTTAAAAATCTTACGGTTCTGAGACTGTGAAAATGTCCAAATCAAGGCATCATCAGAGATACAGTCTCATTGCAGGTCAGCTGCTGGCAATCCTGGCCTTCTGCCATGTGCCAAGGCACAATGGTGGCATCTGCCATTCACAGTCTCTGCCTTCTCCTCCAGGCCCACTTTCTCCCTGAGCTTAGATGTTGGCAATCAAGCACATAGCAGGGCACAGTGCCAGTCCACTCATCTCTCCCCTCTCCTCCAGGCCTCATTGCTAGTTCTGCTTTGGGCTGCTCCATCTGTGGCTTTTCTCTCTCCCAGTTTCCTCTCTGAGTTGCTGGGTTCCTTCTCTCCATCTAAGTGGCTTTTTCTCTGACTCAGAGACTTTTATTCCTCCATTTATAAAGGGCTCTGGTGAAAGCATTAAGACCCACCCTGAGTGATGCCCTACTGAAGTGATCTAATCAAAAGAAAGGCCCTTAACTGAAGCTAATCAAAAGGTCCCATCTACAATAGATATACATGCACAGGAATGGATTAGCTCTAAGCACAGGATCTTCTGGGGTCCACCCAGATTCAAGCTGCCACACCCACTGTAGTAACTTTGGAAGTAGAGTGAAGTCTGTGAGGTTAAAGGCAAAGTAATTGCACATAAGCACTTACTAAGTTGATAAAGTTGATTGCGACAGCGATGCTTCTATACATGCACAGTGGAAATGAACAATAAAGTAAATGCATGGCAGATGGTAGAAGTCAAGTTTCTCATTCTTGGAATTTATAGATAAGGGTAGGAGGCTGTAATGATCCATGTGGTATGTGTTAAAGTTGGAGGTATCAGTATAAATTCCAATTTAAAAAAAAATTCAAAATGGAACCTGAATTTAAAAAGTATAATGTAAAACTATATAACTTTTAGGGGAAAAACCTAGGGGAAAATTGTCAAGATCCAGGGCTAGGCAAAGAGTTCTAAGAGGTGATATGAAATACACAATCTATAAAAGGAAAAACTGATAAATTGGGCTTTGTGAAAGATCCTTTTAAGAGGGTAAAAAAGACAAGTTAAATACTAGGAGAAAATAATTGCAAGCTACAAATTTGACAAAACACTTGTATCTAAAGTATATAAGAACTCTCAAAACTCAAATGTCATGATCAGACATTTCAATGAAGAGAACATATGCACATGAAAAGATATTCAACATCAAAAATCAGCAAAGAAATGGAAACTAAAACCACAATGAGATATCACTAACTAGTTATCAGAATGTCTAAAATAAAAAATAGTGACAATACAAAATGCTGGTAATGATGTAGAGAGACATGATCACTCATACATTATTAGTAGGAATGTAAAAATAGCATAGCCACTCTGGAAACCAGTTTTACAGTTTCTGTAAAACTAAACATGCAAGTATGTTAAAATTGCTGCAATTGCACTTCTGGGGCATTCATTCCAGAGAAATGAAAACTTAGAGTCACACAAAAACTTGTACATGAATATTCGTAGCATCTTTATTTATAATAGCCCCAAATTGGAAACAATCCAGTTTCCATTAATAAATGGTTAAACAAATTGGTTCATCCACACTACAGAATACTACAACAATAAAAAGAAAGAAACATTTGATACCTGCAACACCTTGGATTAATCTCCAGAGAGTTATACTGAGTGAAAAATGCCAACTCCTAAAGGATACATATTGTTTGATTCCATTTATAAAACTCTTGAAATTAGAAAAGTATAGAAATGAGGAACAGATAAGATGCTACCAGGGGTTTCAAAGGTTATGGGGGTGGTGGGAAAGTTGGTGAGGTTATAAAAGGACATCAGGAGTCCTTTTGGTGATTTAAGTGTCTGTATCTTAATTGTATCAATGCTGATATCTTTTTTGTGACATTATAGTATAGTTTCTCAAGATATTACCATTGGGGGAAACTGGGTAAAGGGTATAGGAGATTTTAAATTATTTCTTAACACTTCAGGTGAATCTACGACTATCCCAAAATAAAAGTTTTATTTTTAAAAAAAGAAAATAAAGCGACTTCCACTTTTAGTAATGGCAGATCAGGACCAATCATATCATTAAGGGCCACTGAAAATGCTGGGTGAAATATTTTCTTAAAAATATGAACAAGGTAACAATATAAGGTTAATATACCTGTTAATACAAGGTAATTAACAGGACAAAGTCTTAGAGAAGGAAAGAAACCAGATAGATAATTTGAGCATTTGAAGCTCTTTTTGCTCTAAAAAAAATCTCCCATTCTGGAGGAAACAATTTCAAACCCTAGCTGTGCTTTTGAAAGGGTTTTTGAAGGCATTGTTGGACAAGAGGAACAAAAGTCAAAACCTAGGCTCCATTTAAAGCTTGATACTGGTAGATTCACCCACTAACACTTTCACAGAAATGCAGGTGAAGTAGGAGAGGATAAAGAAAGAAAACTCATAACCAATTGTTGTATCTCTACTTTGCATTAGTTTGGTAGTCAAATAAAACTCAAGCCATTTAGTTTATCTTAGTTCTATAATGGTAATGCTTCAGATGACTTGCAGAAGCAAACAAAAATTCTTTTTGTAAGAAGGCATAACTTAGGGTCATTCCCATAAACAATTGTTGAGGCAATTGCAAACCCATAAAGACCATCAAATACACAAAGAAACAAAGAATCATGAGTGAGAACCATTAGAAAACAATGCCCAATTATTTTTTATATTATCATTATTAGGCACAACTTATAAAACAACTATGTTTGCAACAAAAGTTTACAACTATCTGCATGGAAATGACCATTTTACAAAGTGGCATGATATTTTGAAATTAAGAATTCTAGATATAAGAAATAAAATATCTAAAATTAAAAAACAAAAAGGTTTGGTTAAAGAGATAATTAATGAACTGGAAGATACAGCATATGAAATTATCCACATTGCAGCACAGATAGGTAAGAAAGTTAGAAATATAAGATAAAAAGTTAATAGACTTGGAAAATAGAAGAATATTGATTTAATTGAAATTGTTTGAGAAAAGGATAGGGAGGATTATGGGAAGATGGTTGAGTAGGAGGCTCTAGAAATTAGTCCTTCCACCAAAACAACTAGTCAACTTGCACAAACAGTCTGAGTCAACCATTTTGAATCTCCAGAGTCTAGTGGAATCCTGTGCAGCATGCAGGGAGGCGCAGGAAGAAGAGGTTGTTAAATTGCAGTACATACCATTAAGTTACACCCTCCCTGCGGTGGCTATGATCCTCCATCCTGCAGCCTCATAGTGGGAAGCAGTGGGGACTGCAGCTTGGGCTACAGGCACAGCTTACTGGTCCTAGGGTGGGACATAAAGACCTAGACCGCCAAATTTCAGGAGTATGTGGTTTAATTGCTGATCACTGCTTTTGATTAGCTAATTCAGTTTACTAGGGGCCAGTTTTGAGGGCATCCATTGTCCCAAACCCATGGGAAAAGGCGGTAGAGGAATCTTAAAGACAGCATTTTCCCTCAAAACTATAGAAAACAGTTAAAGAACTGCATTTAACTGGGAAGTGCTGAATCAAGAAAACACAGCTTCAAAAGCCATTAGAAGAAGCTCCTTGCACCCTTTCTGGCCCCATTCCCTCTACAATGTGGATAGAGCCATCTTGTACTCCCATTGTGGGTCTCTGGCCCTGTTCCAGAGGGAGCAAAATGGCCCCTGTGCACATACTGAAGTGCATGTATGTGAGTACCTGGAGAATTCTGATTTATATAAGTACAACTATAGAAACATTTTCATCAATTGTAACAAAAGTGCCGCACTAATACAAGGTGCTAATAATAGGACAATATATTGGAACTCTGTATTTTATGCATGATTTTTCTGTAAATCTACAACTTTTCTAATTGAAAGAAAAGCAATTTAAAAAAGACGAGAGAGTTTGCCAGAAAAAAAAATTTCTTGGAATGAGAATATTAAAGCATTGATGAAACACTTTGAAAACAAATTGAAGAAACAGAATGAATCCCAAGCATAAAAAATACATAGAACCCCACCACAGATACTTTATAATGAACCTCCAGTAGAAAAAAAAAAGAGAAAAACAATCTTAACATCAGACACAGAGATAATTTTTAAAGGAGTAAGAGATTATTAAGTGATGCCTCAAAATCAACCATGAATTCCAGAAGCCAGAAAATAATCCCTACCCTAGAATAATCTCATTGCAGATATCTTTCAAAAATAAGAATGAAATAAAAACATTTTACTTAAACCAAAACTGAGAGAGTTGTCATCAGCAGAACCTCAGTTAAGGAAATTCTTAAAGCATGTACCTCTACCTGAAGGAAAATGACCTTAAATGGAATGGGTAAGATGTTTGAAAGGATGGAGAACTAAGAAAGTGGGAAATATGTGGGCATGTATAAATACATGTTCTATAAAACAGTAATAATGTCTAGTAGCATTCAAAAACATGGTTGAAATATACAATAACTGTAGAATATTCATCAGAAGGAGTAGTAAATGAAGTTCAAACAGTTCCTTTTGTTTTCCAAAAGGAAATGAAAGTATTGACTCTAGAAGATATTAACTTAAGCATTTTGTAATTTCTGGATTTGCCTAGAAAATATTTTAGAAGAAGAAGAAAAAAGTTTACAACTTCTAACAATTAGATGGGAATAAAATAGATGATAAAAAATTATCAATCCAGATTTTTGCTTTTTACTGTGATGGATGAAACTGAGTCAAACCTAACGTCCCACTAGAAAGGATGGATATGATTTTTAGTATCATATGTGTGAAGGCACTAGAGAACTGCTACTTGAGGTGTTAAAATCTTGAAAAGAATGGAAGTGCACTGAGGTGAGCTGGGTACCTTGTGCTTTAAGACATATCAAATTTCAAGTGACACAGGAATATAAGGTTGACAAGATAGGTAGAAAGCAGTCACCAATAGACTAAGATGTTAAACAGAGGTTTTGAAAGTTTTATGTGGCTAACAAAGTAAAAATTAGCAACCAAGGGTACTAACCAAGGTAGCTAGTACTTTAGAAAACATGGGCAAAAAGGAAAATACAGAAAGGCAATTCAAACATTTACCACAGCTTTTCCTTTTGAGGCATTCAGTGGATAAGAAGTTAAGCAGAAATTGTTGACTAGAAGGCTGGAAGGTTAGGAGCTGCATGGAACTTTCAACAGTTTCATGGTATTAATACAAAAATTGGAATTGGGGAGCAGATGTAGCTGAGTAGTTAAGCGCCTGCTTCCCATGTACAAAGTCCTGGGGTTCAATCCCCCATACCTCCTAAAAATAAAACAAAACACAGTAAAAACTGGAATTCATAAACCACTGAGCAGGAAGGTTTCTGGTAGGTATGTCTGCCTTTCACTTGGAATGCCTGAAATGCTATATCCTAAATAGATTAGGCTACAAAAGGCTTAGGACTTGGACTGGATTAAGGTGATATGGCTCTATTTCAACTACCTGCTGAAAGCAAAATTAAATCCTCTCTGAAAGAAGATAATATCAGATCCTCAAATTACCTCTTCAGTTTTTATTTTACAAAATATATCAGTAATTCAATTAAATGTAATTTGACTGAATTCTCCAAATATAAGACAAAAGTTGTCAGTCTGAATAAAAATCAAAGGCCGTTTCTAAGTCTTACTAGACACTCATTAAATATAAGTAACCAAAATGTGAAAGTAAATGGATTTTAAAAATACCATGTAAACAATAAAAAGTGACGATGTAGTTCTGCTAATATCAGATAAGGTAGAAGTTTTAGTTTTCTATTTTTATAAATATCGCCACAAGTTTAGCAGCTTAAAACAACACCCATTTATTAGCTCACAGTTCTTTTTAGGTCAGCTGTCTGGCATCAGCTGGTTGCTCAGGGCATCACAAAACTGAAATCAAGGTGTTGGTCAGGCTGAATTCTCATCTAGAAGCTCTGGAGGAAACTCCCCTTCCAAGATCATTTTTCTTGTTGGCAAATTCAGTTTCTTATGGGTAATGGGACTGAGGTCTCCATTTCCTTGCTGGCTGGTGTGGTTCACTCTTAGCTCCTAGAGGCTGCCTGTATTCCTTATCATGAGTTCCATCTCCATCTTTAAGCCAACAACTGTGTATCTAGTGATTCTTATGCTTCTAATCTCTGACTTCCACAGCCTTTAACCTCTAGACCTAGATTTAAAGTGGGGATTCTTAACCAAAGGTCCATGGAAAGATTTCAGGGTGTCCATGAGCTTTGAATTGAAAAAAATCAACTCGATTAGATGTCCAACATGATATGTGTGTTGCCTTGTCAAATACTACACCACAGTTTCATGCTCTTATTCAACATAACAGTCTGCACATTGACATCTTTAAAAAATAAAATCTAATTTTCCTGTATTTTTGATGTATTGGATTGTTATTGTGTTAAGAAAGAAGCACATATGTATAGTGTTATGTTTTTTATTTTAGTAATTGTATTTCAATAAATAACTGATTCCGTTTGTAATTTTATTTTATGCATTTAAAAACATTCTTGGGATATGGTGTAGGTGTGATATATTTATTAAATAATACACAGTATAGTGTGGACTTAGTATGATTTTTATTTTGATGTAGTGTGTTCTGAGTGCAGAATAACTGCTTGCAAAAAAGGTTAGTAAGGATGGCGGAGATGGTTTTATGATGCTGTGGGAAAACTTGAATTTCTAAATGTTTGCTGAAAATGATCATTTGAACAGATATTGAACCATGTTAGGTTATCAAGTATTGAAATTATTATACTAGTGTCAATACATGTTAAAAGGGTTGTTATATATAAGATGTTCTCTCCATAATGTAATTGAACTAGAAATTAATGACAAGAATATAAAGAAAATTCACAAATTTTGGAAATCAAGCAACATGCTCCCAACTTTAACTTGGGGTTAATAAAGAAATTTCAATAGAAATTTAAAGATATCTCAAAGTGAAAGATAATGAAAATACAATACATCATTATATGTGGATGCATCTAAATCTATGTTTAGAGGTAAAGTCATACCTATAACTGGATATTTAAAAAGAATGACTAAAAATAAATTATCTAAGTATCTACCTTTAGAAGTTAGAAAAAATAATCCCAAAGGAGTATAAGGAAGGAAATATTAATATTAATTAAATAGAAAGTAAATGTGAAATAGCAAGGATTTACAAAACTAAGATTGCTCTTTGGAGATAAATAAAGCTTATGAAGGTTTTGCAAAACTGATCAAGAAAATGCAAAGAAAGAACAAACATTTAATGTTAAGAATGGAAAAGAGGATATCACTCAAGTCTTAACATCAATTTAAAAAAATAAGAGGGTATTTATAGCCAACATTATACTATTAAAATTGCTGAGACAAAATTCCTAGAATAACATCATTTACCAGATCTTCTAGAAAATTGGCAGTGAGGGATTGTTTCCCAACTCTTTGTATGAGGCTAGCATATTTTCAATGCTGAAACTTGAAAAGCACATCACTAAAAAGGAAATTTCTAAGCCAACGTTTCATGAGTATATGTATAAAAACCCTAAATAAAATATTCGCTGGTATAATTCAGTGATATATTAGAAGTGTCATATTTCAGAACCAAGTTGCCTTTATTCCAGGAATGCAGTGTTGGTTTATTGTTCAAAAAAAAATAATGTAGTTCACCACATAAAATAATGTTGAAAATAATATGATTATAAGATTAAATGAGCATTTGAAAAAATTCATCATCTGTTCATGTTACAACCACCTGGCAACCTAGGATAAGAAGGGAAATTCTTTATTCTGAAAAAGAGTTTCTAGTAAAAACTAATAATATCTTACAACAAATATTGTACTTATTGATGAAATATTTGAAGCTTTGCCCCTTATGTAGAAAATGAGGCAAGGATTCCTCCTGTCACTCCTGGCATTAAATGTTACACTTATAGACCTACACAGTTCAGTAGGACAATAAATAGAAATAAAAATACAAGGATCAGAAAATAAGATATGAAACTGTTATTATTCAGAGATAACATGATTGTATATATGGCAAATGCAAAAGAATCAACAAAATAAGATATTTAATTACAAATTTAATGGTGTCACGGTACATCAATATATAAAATTCAATTTTATTTTTATATACTACCAAAAATAATTATAAAATTTTTAAATGATACAATATAAAATACAAGAAAAATCACAACCTAGAAATAAACTTAACAAAAGTATATAATACTTTTACTCTGAAAATTGTGAAATTTGAAAGGTACAAAAAAGGCATAAATATGTGAAGAGATACATTATGATCATTAATTTGAAGACTCAAATTTATCTAGAGAATTACCGTTAGCCCAATAAAAATAGCCAGCATCAATTAATTGATGAGCTGATTCTAAAATATAAAGGAGAATAACCAAGGTAAAGTGGAAAAACAACACAGGAAGGACTTAAACTACCTACAAGACATTGAGTTATTATAAAACTACCATGATTTAAATCATATAGTTCTGGCACAAATATAGAAAAAAAATTGAATACAATAGAAAGTCCAAAATAAATTTGTCACATATAAATACTCTTGACTTACAACAAAGATGGCATGGTAAGGTAGTGAGGAAAGGGTAGTCTTTTCAATAAATTATGCTGGTTAATTGGAAACTCATATGGAATATTTTCCTCTACTACACATCATACAAAAGAAATAGCAATTCCAGGTATATTGCAGACTTACATGTGGCAGAAAAAAACAATAGAGATTCAGGAAGATAACATAGGAAAATGTCTTCTTGATGTTTGGGACGATTTCTTTAACCAGACATAAATGGCACAGACCAAAGAAAATTTTAATAAATTAGATTACATGAAAATTAAGAACTTCTCTTATATAAAAAACATCATAAATACAAAGAAAATTCAAGCCATAGGAAGATTTTGTATCACATATAACCAATAATGTACTTGTATCAGAACACCTAAAAGTTCCTAGAAATCCATAAGAAAATGACAGGTAACTCAATAGAAAAAATGGACAAGAGACTAAACAAAAGAAGTAACCAGTAACAAATAGATGAAAAGGTATTCATCAGTCATCAGGGGATGTAAGCTCTTATCACAATGAGATACCAGTGCACATTCCCATCCGTGTGCCTAAATTTGTAAAAAGATTAACAATAACATCTGTTTCTAATGATTTGGAGCAACACGCTTCTAGCGGGATTTTAAGTTGGTTATAGCCTCTTTGAAAAACTCCTTGGCAGTATTTACTAGCTTTTTAACCTGAAAATTCCACTCCTAGTAGAAATGTGTACATATAACAGAAATGTGTACGTGTACATACAAATAAAGGTATAGGAATGTTCAATGTTATTTGTAATAGCCCCAAACCAGAAACAACCAAAATGTTTAATAGCAGTAGAAGGAATAACTATGCTGTGATATATTCATATAATGAAATTCTAAAGGACAATTTAGAAATCCTTTTAATCTATTGTTTTGTAAGATAGCATGAATAAATCTGACATATAATTAACCATAAGAGCTAGAACTAGTGGTTATACACACGTTTACTTTGTGACACTTCATCAAGCTCTAACTTTGACTTGTGCTATATGTATGTTATAGTTCAATTAAAAATTTGCCTAAATATATCGGAGAGTTATGTCACCAAAAAATGGTGGATATGAACCCATTTGTAAATAGGATCTTTGAAGATGTCATTAGTTAAGGTTTGCCCAAAGTGAATGAGGGTGGCCTTAATCCAACATGGCTGTTGTCCTTATGAGCAAAGGAAATTGGACATGGAGAGAAAAGCTAAGAGGAGCTTCCAGAAGCTGGAAATCAACAGAATTCAGAAAAGAAAGAAAACACTGTCATATGCATTGCCATGTAACAGAAAAGCCAGGGATGAAGAATTGCCAGCAGCTAGCCCCAGGGGAAAAAAAGCATTGTATGAGTCAAAAAATATCCAGTATTTAAGCTACCCACACTGTATGGTATTTGCTTTAGCAACTGGGAAACTAAGACATCAAGCAATAGACAGACCAAAAAGACTAGAAAGAGAAGTCAAAGGAAGGAAATACATGGGGAAGTAAAGACTGCAATTATACAAGGGATCTAAAAGCCTATCATATGTCCGGAATTGGATGCATGCTCACAAGAGACCTGAGAATACCTTCAGCTTTCACTTCTGGCTGACCTTTATACAGAAACAGCAGGTAAAGGCTATGGCACAGTTGTGAATGGTGTGGTGATTTAGCTTCCTAGGCTGCTCAAAGCAAATACCATGAAATGGGTTGGGTTAAACATTGGGAATTTATTTGCTCACAGTGTTGAGGCAGGAAAAAAATGTCTAAATCAAGGCATCATCCAAGTCATACTTTCTTCCAAAACATCTACTGCCAGTGACCCTTGGTTCCTCTATCATATGGCAAGGCTTATGGTGGCATCTGCTAGTCTCTCCCTTCTCTTCAGATTTTATTTCTGATGCATCTGTGCCTTTCTCTCTCTCTCTCCTGAGTATAAAGGACTTCAGTAATAGGATTCAGACCCATCCTGATTAAGGTAGGCCACACCTTAACTGAAGCAATCTCCTCAAAAGGTCCTACTTACAATGAGTTTACATCCACAGGAATTGATTAGATTTAATAACATGTTTTTCTGGGGTACATACAGATTCAAACCACTACCACCATACCTGACTAAGTGTCAAAGGAGTCCTCTAAAACAGAGCCAGTCTGAAAATATCAGGTAAGTATTGATTTTCTCTAGGTGTTTAAAGGAAATCTCTGTCAAATCATTATCTGATCACTAAGCTAACATAGGAGACTTTATTGGCTGCACATGGCAAAAATAGTTTAGAAAACTCACTAAACAAAGAGCAACAACCCACAAGACAAAAGCAAATCCTGGGAATTGAGAGGAATCTGATTTCCAGAGTTGCCACATTATACTATTAAAAGTCTCCAGTTTTTAACAAAAAAAAAAGTTTGAGGCATGCAAATAAACAAGACTGCATATGACCCATTCATAGAGAAAAAAACATAAATTAACGGAACCTGAAACACTGGACTTGTAATCAGCTGTCTTAAATATGCTAAAGGAGCTGGCAGAAACCAGTAGAACAAGGCTCCCACAAATAGAGGATATCAATAAATAGGTAGAAATTACAAAAAGTTACCAAACAGGAATCTTGGGGCTGAAAAATTCAGTGATTGAAATGAGAAATCCACGAAGGGTTTTCAACAACAGATTTGAGAACAGAATTATGATTGACTATTGGAAGACAGGTCAATTAAGATCATCCAGTCTAAGGAGCAGAAAATTTTTTAAAAAAAGAATGAATAAAAATGGCAGAGCCTGAGAGACCTGTGGGACACCATGAAGTGTAATATCCTATGGGAGTTACAGAAAGAGAGGACAGAGAAAGGGGCGGAGAAAATATTTGAAGAAATAATGACTGAAAACTTACCAAATTAGATAAAGGATATGAAGCTACATATCCAAGAATCTCATGAAACCCCAAGAAGGATAAAAACAAAGAGATATACATCCAAACACACAATAATCAAACTCGCAAAAGAAAAAGAATCTTTAAAGCAGCAAGAGAAAAGCAACTTTTCATATACAAGGAATCCTCAATAAGGTAAGCAGCCAATTTCTCATTATAAACCATAAAGGCTAGAAGGAAGTAAAATGACATATTTAAGTGCTGAATGAATAAAAATTTCAACTACAAATTCTATATCCTGCAAACCAAACTTCCAAAAATGAAAACAAAATCAAGACATTCCCAGATAAACAAATGCTGAAAGAGTACATTGCTGGTAGACCTGCCTTTCAAAAAACCCTAAAGGGAGTGCTTCAAGCTGAAATGAAAAGATACAAGATAATAAGTTGAAACCATATGAAGAAATATGGTATGATAGAGATAACTGCATAGGTAAATATAAAAGATAATATTGGGTCTTTTGTTTGAAATTCCTTTTTTGCTATATTTAAAAGACAAAAATAATTATAAATCCATGTTAATGGACACACAATGTATAAAGGTGTAATTTCTGACAATAACAGTATAAAAGGGGGACAGCTGTAAAAGAGCATCTTTTGTATACCATTGAAGCTAAGTTGATATTGTTCAAACTAAATTGTTTGTTAATTGTAATCCCCAGAGTAATTATTTTATCACTGCGCTCCTTTTAATAGCAAAGAAAAAAATATATGACACCACTTGAATGCCTAGTGGCCAAAAAAGAGATGAACTGTGGTATAATCACACAAGGGACTAGTATATATTATATGTAGCAATGAAATTAAATGAAATACAGCTTCAGGAAACAAGATCAGTGAATTTTATAAATATGATATTAAGTGAAAAAAGCAAGTACCTGAATTTTATGTATAACATGATACCATTTTTATTACGCTCAAAAATGCAAGAAAATTAAACAATAGGTTGTTTATACACATATTCATGTATATGTATATATATGTGCATGTGATAATATAAAGGAAAGGAGAATGATAAAAAAAATTCGGATAATGGTTACTTAGGGGAAAGGAGGCAAGGAGGGAGGCAGGGAGATGGGATGGACAGTAGCACATTCATAGAGGCAAGGTTTTAGTAATGTTAATTCTTTGGTTGGGTTATTAGTTCACACAGTTTCAATATATTATCTCATAAATCAAATATATGTTACATATATGATTCTTTGCATCTCAAATATTGCATGATAAAAATAAAATAGAATTCAAGGTTGTTAGGGCCTAAAGACTTTCAGATCAGCATCCTGCAGGATTTTTCTATAATAAAGCATTTTTTCCTGTTATTATAAGAGTGCCAATCATATGATGTTGAAATTGAGACAATTTATACCTTCTTTTTCAATTTGTATGCTTTTTATTTCTTTTTCTTCCCTTATTGCAGTGAATAGGACTTCTGACATGATGTTAAATAAGAATGATGAGGGAGCATATTTATCTTAGGGGGAAAGTAGTCTTTCACCATTATGTTCAATATCAGCTATAGGCGGTTCCTGGATACCCTTTAGCAGGTTGAAGATGTTTACTTCTTTTCCTAGTTTGCTAAGCTTTTTTTCATTAATGGATGTAGAGTTTTGGTGAAATGTTTTTTTCTGCATCTAGTAAGATGATCATATGGCTCTTCTTCTGTAATCTGTCAATATGGTATATTACATTGATTGATTTTTGTTAATGCTCAACTGGCCTTGTATTGCTGGATAAACCCAGTTAGTCACAATTTATTATCTTTTCTGTATTTAATTTGCTAATATTTTGTTGAAGATTTTTACCTCTATGCTCATGGGGAATATTGACTTTTAATTTTCTTTTTTTGTAATGTCTTTGTTTGGTTTGGTGTCAGGAAAATTCTGACTTCATAAAATATGTTGGGAAGTAGTCTATCCTTTTCTGTTTTCTAGATGAGATTTTATAAAATTGGACATTAGGTTATTACTTCCAAATATTGATTCAACTCTAGATTAAAGGATTTCTTTTTATTTTGAATTATATTTTATGTTTTGAAGCTTAACTTTAACTTAACGATGACATTCATTTCAAGTTTATTTTAATATAACAAAATTAACCCAGGCATCTTTTTCTCTGAGGATAAACAATTTTAAAGAAAAAATATTTGTTCATTTTCCACAGGTTAGTTATCATTGCTCTCTATTACACATAAAATCTTGTGGCCATAAAATCCAAGGAATTCTTTTTTTCCAATTTTAGATTTAGTTATTTTAAAAATAAACCATTGTTTTAAGCTTAGAAATGGTTTAACATACATTAGTTTTCATAGGATTGTTTTGTTTTGTTTTGTTTTGTTTTAGGAGGTACTAGGGATCGAACCTAGGACCTTGTACATCCAAAGCACTCAACCACTGAGCTACACCTGCTCCGCAAGGACTGGTATATTTTAATCAAAAATTTAAAAACAGAACTCAGGTTTTTGTACTTCTAGAATGATTATGATTTTTATTTACTATGCTTTAATTAATGCTAATTTATTTCTCATCTAGTCATGCAGATGGATCAATAAAATTTTGGGATGCTTCTGCAAGTAAGTTTTAAATTTCTCTATGTATAACGGACAACACTTTATTGATATTTAGTCATAACCATCCACCACTTTTTAATTGGGGCACTTAACATTTCAAATAAATCTTTAGCATACATATCTGGCTGTGTTGCAAAAATCCGTTTTCAATATTCTTAAATGAGTTTAGGTATCATCTCTACTGTATTACAATATGAAACCAGCAAGACTTAAGTCACTATCAGCAACCCATTATATTTTTAAGAACATGGTGCATTGGGAACATACTAAACTTTGTCAGATTAACTGTGTTCAAGGAATTTCCTTTACCTCCTAGCAGTGTAGTTTTGGACAAATCCTTTTATCCCTCTAGTCTTTACTTTTCTTCCCCTCTTGTTTATCAAATCCTCTGAAGATTAAAATAAATGATTTGATAAATGTAAAAATCCTTTTTAAACTCTTGAGAATTGTGTGACTTAAGGAATAAATAAGGTATTCCTCTCAGTGTTAAAGGACATATAAAGATACTTAAGACTTAATTATACTCAAAGCCCTCAAAAAACTTAAGTCACTAAAAAAGATTAAGGAATTTACATTTATAACTACAGGGCAAACAATCTGATATGAATTCTAAATGTGAAACAACCCAAATTCTACTTGGTATCAGAGAAAGAAGATTAATTTGGGCCAGGTACATACAGGAAGGGTATTTTTATGGGGATTACATGTAATGTGAGCTTTCGCGGATAAGATTTTGACAGGATCGGAGGAGAAGAACAAGTGAGCAGTGACTCTTAGTTTTGGAGAGTGAGTAACCTGAGAGATGTAGATAACTCTTTTGGAAATAAGGAATTCACAAACGCTTTGGAGGTTTGGATTTGTGGTGATATCAGGAAATTCAAGTGAACATGTCTAGCAGGTAGGGAAACAGTCAGGAATGGAAACTAATAAGTAGTCTAAAAGTGAAATTTGAAGTTATAGGAAGTGAAAGTTTCTAAGGAAGACTATAATAAACAGAAAAGCAGAGGGATGAAGGTTGAATATTGTTAATACCCTTAGTCCACAGCTAAAGGCCCTCAGGAACCAAGCAGAACATCAGTGAGACAGAAGATTAAAAGACGTAATTATAGCCATGAATTTGAGGCCCCACACAATAAAGAACAAGTGCTCAGAGAGAAATTCCAAAGGGCAACAGATTTTCTTTTGATGATTCTTTTCTGATTTTATCTGAGTTTATTCTGGAACAAAATTAATTGCAGAATTGCCAATGCTCCTTTCCTACTACCTCAAAGTCACTCTTTAGCTTCTAAAATGTGACAGGACACTTTAACACTCTAATTATTAGAATGCGTACTACCCTAAGCACTCATGATAAATATTTTAAGAAGTTAGATTTTTAAAATAAAAAAATATTTTACCACATTCACAACATAAATTGCAAAGGTTTGCAGTATGTTTAATGTTTTTACAGTAATCAACTATAAGGACATATCTCCAAAGTAATGGATGCCATTAAAGAAATATTACTCAGTTTGCTAATTTTATTTTCTACATTGTTGATGCAGGAAGTGAAGTTATACTGAATTTGAATAATTGAGTTTATGTTTTTATGCCTTAGTTATCTGTTGCTAAATAGCAAATTACCACAATTTAGCAGATTAAAACAACACCCATATACTATCTCAGAGTTTCTGTGGGTCAGAAGTCCAGCTATAACTGAGTGGTTCCTTTACTCAGAGTTTCACAAGCCTGCAATCAAGTTGTTCACCAGGACCACAGTCTCATCTGAGGCTAGTCCTTTTCCAAGCCCACATGGTTCTTGACATAATTCATTTTCTTGAAGTTTTAAAACTCACGGTGGCTTGTTTCTTCAAGGCCGAGCAAGAGAATATCTCCCTAACGTCTAATTCCTCTTTTAAAGGGCTCCTCCTGGCAGGAAGAGGGAAAAACAGGTGTAATATGGGGGAATTTTTAGGACTTAGGAATTGTTCTGAATGACATTTCAATGACAGATATAGGCCATTATATATCTTGCAAAACCTACAAAATTGTGCGGGAGAGAGTATAAACTACAATATAAACTATAATCCATGCTTAGGGGCAATGCTCCAAAATGTGTTCATTAATTGTAATGAATATACCACACTAATGAAGGATGTTGTTAATGTGGGAAAATGTGGGAGGTGTAGGGAGTGGGGCATATAAGAATCCCCGTTTTTAAAATATATATAACATTTATGTGATCTAAGCATCTTTAATAAAAAATATTTTTAAAAAATAAAGGGCTTCTCTTAATAGGTCAAACCCATATGGATAATCTCTCTTTTGACAATCAAAGTTAACTGAGTAGGGACCTTAAAAACATTTGTGAAATACTTTTATCCTTTTATCTTTGTCATATAATGTAACATAATCATGGGGTTGAAAGCCCATCTGACTCCAAAAGCTAGGCCACAGCACCAATACAATGCCTTGCCCATTTAAACACTTTAGTTTGATATAATTTCAGGTTTACAGAAAACTTTAAAAAAATATTACTTGGAAGTCCTGTATATCCTTTAACAAGATCCCCCAAATGTTAACCGATTATTACATTCTCTCTCTCTTTCCATCTATCCCTTTCTCCCCCTCTCTATTTATACACATATAGATTCATATATATAAGCTTTTCTTGTACCATTTGAGAGAAAGTTTCAGACATGATGCTCCTTTAACACTACATATCACTAAATACTTATGTGTTTCCTGCAAGCAAGGACATTCTTTTACATAACCCAAGTACAGTTATCAAAATCAGGAGATTAATATAAAATTTTATCTAATATGCAGATTTTATTCAGCTTTCATCACTTGTTCCAATAATATTTTTATAATAAAAGAAAATCCAGGATCATTAGTTTAGTCATTGTTCTCTTGCGTTTTCTTTAATCTGGAACAATTCCTGAGTATTTAATGACATTAACATTTTTTAATTCAGAGCACTTATTTTATAAAATGTCTTTTAATTTGGGTTTCACTGATGTTTCTCATAATTAGATTAAAATTATGCACTTTGGCAGGAATACCACAGAAATAATATAATGTTTTTCTCAGTTGCATTGCTCATTTTTAACAGTCAATAAATGTTAGTTGAATTGAGTTGACCTAACAAATGATCATTAAATATAAAGAAAACTTAGAAACATGTTCCCTTGATATTCATAAGAATATACTTTGAGGTCAATCTCCACATTTGAGCAAATATTTTGCTATACTCTTTCCAAATGTTAAATTTGTGAGTAGGCACAAAAGCTATGAATGATAAAGAATCTATTCTCCAGCAAATATCATAGTTAATACAGAAAGTCTGCATGGGCAAGTGGATAGCTAACTACCAGGGGATAACTGCTATATTTAAGTGCTGGGCTGAACGTTAACACTCTTTACATATTAAAACAGTTTTAGCCCCAGAAATGCCTTAAGAGTTTTGTTCAAATTCTAGGGACCATGAGCTAATTCCTACAGGAATAATGAGAAGTTATTTAAAATTCCACTTTCATTGTTAAAATTATTGAAGAAAATAATTATCATAGATTTTAGCTAATATTTTGTGTGATTCTAATATTTTATGTATGTCCAATAATCCAGTTTATAAAAATTTACTCAGTTTATTTACTATTTAAAAATAACAACCTAAAATGACAAAAACATTTCTCAGTCAAAATTTTACCTTATTAAATAGGCACCATCTTAACTCCAGAACTCCCATATTGTTTAAAGTTTTTTCAGGGATCCATTGTAGAATCAAAACTTTTTAATAAGGGAGTCATCAGCAGGATCTAAAATGGAAAAACATCCCCCCAAATAAATATTCCTGAAAACAGTTCAGAAATCTAGAATTTTTTTGAGATTATAACTTATCCTTTCCTAACACAGAGCCCCTCAGAAAAGTCCCTTTCTAAAATAAGTACAGGTTCTTGGACTCCCAATATTGCCAGCTGGTAAATTACAAGTGTTTCTCATCCAAAGAAGTGTCTAAAAATTTGTTGAGGGGGTCAGTCCTCGGGGAATAACATCAACCTTTCATCCAGCAATCAAAGGGAAAATTTATGAAAAAGGATTGAGGGGGGCTCCCCTAAGAGAGAATTAAGGTGACTGTTTCCACTGTAAACTTTCTGAACCCCAAAGTTTTCATCAATAAATGAGGGTAAAAAATACCCACTTCATGGGACTTTCTGAGAATCATGAAACAATGCATGCAAAGTACCTACTTTTTTCTTGGTATATAGTATAAATTCAATGAACATCCATTTCTTCCCTCTACTTTCCCTCCAGATAAACTGTACTGATATGACAGCATGACAGTGAATACTTAGTAGATAAAAATGTAATTTATCTTTTCTACTTGCGTTTTACCTTTATAGTTTAACAAATATATTGAAAAAGTTTTCACATCTAAGAATTATGTTCAAATTAGGAGATAACTATGCTTCAATATTTTATAGTAACTCTGCAGATGCTGTACAAGTTAAAAACTTCAAAAGTGTTTGAAAAACAGAAGGTAGGAGAAGGGAAACAAACATGTGAAATTGTAGAGGAGGATCCATATGCCATTCAAATGATTTACTGGTGTCCAGAGAGCAGAGTATTCTGTGTATCAGGAGTCTCTGCATACGTCATCATTTATAAATTCAGCAGACATGAAATTACAACAGAAATAGTGGTAAGTCATTTAAAATTAAACTTTACACATATAGTTATTAAAAGAAAGCTATTTTCTCATAGATTTTGCTGGTACTTGATGTAGTTTTAAGCCATCAAGACTCCAGTATGTGGCCAACAATTCAGTTCATATTGTTATATAAACTTAATATTATTAAATAAGATGAATTATGCCTATAAGTTTTATAAAGGCACTTATTGCTTTATTTTATGTACAAATGTCAATTCCCACCCCACCCTCAAGATGGCTCCCTCATTGTGTCTGCTCGATATCTGCTCATTTTCTTTAGGAGGTACCGAGAACCAAACCTGGGACCTGCCATGTGGGAGGTGGGTGCCCAACTGCTTGAGCCATATCTACTCCCTGTTCATTGGATCAGCTCATTGCACAATGTCAATTTAATGCAGGCTTTGTTCTATACCTTTATTAAATTTTGAACAGTCTATCTGATTTGTCTTTTCTTGTGAACAAATTGCCATTAATGATGATTTTTCAACCAGATATGGTTATTTTTAATTATTTTCTATATGATGACATTTTTTATGGTAGAAATAATTATTTGGCTGCTTACTCAATCTCAATTTTTAAGGTAGTAAAGTTATTTGATTATCCAAAATAATATTTTTATGGGATAAGTTAAATCTAAAAGTATCTGTAGATAATAGGCCTTCTCCATCTAATTCATTTTACCAAAATATAAAAGATTATCTACTATAGGCCTCTGTATAACTTTTTATCTTTACAGCTAAAATTAATATCACCTTTTTATTGTATATTAGCTAAAAATCCAGACTTATAGAGTCAGATAAACCTAAGTATTTAATTCTGGCTTTACCATTGAATATCTGTGTGACTCTGAGAAAGTCACAGACTAGCTAGTCAGTAGTAGAGCTTGGGTAAGATTCAGTTTTATCACCTATATAAAATTTCCTACAAAAATAAAATGGAAAATAAAAATGTTAGAAATAATAATACCAATTTCATAGAATTTTTGTAAGAATTAAATATAGTCATTAGCATAGTGTCTAAGCATAGTTAAGTACACAATAATTGGTCATTTTTATCGTCACTAGAGGGTTATTTTTATAGTTTTAAGGTAATTGTGGCAATCATTTTATAATATTGCTTTATTCAGTGCCCCATCATGTCATTTTTTTATAAGCAATTGTTTTCAATCTCAAAAATGTTTATTTTGACATTGTAAATATTTGTTATAAAATCTGTTTTAATCAAAGTATTTAACGCAGTCATAAGGAGATGAACCATTTTTATTTTTAAAATATTTTTGGATCACCTTTTTGTTCCTACAAAATTACCATATACCTTTCATTAATCAGTTCTGACCAAGCTGATGAAATGAAATGAGACCTAAGCTAAAGAAACAAAAAAAATAGGTTTTCTTTTGATAAATTTTTATTGAATTAAACTAATCAAGTCAAAATAAGTGTATCATGCGTATACAAATAATGATTTTCAATATATAAACACATACACACACACACATAGCAGAGAAAGTGTGTGTATAAATATGCACATGCACATATATACACATACATGCTATACACATTCATACATGAATGTAATTTCTTTAATTGAAATAACCATGACCAATTTCAAATTGGTATATGCATTTTATAATATACCAAATTATAGTTTATTATACTTTATCTTAGAGAATATTTATTATATTAAACTGTATCTTCACTGGTATTCTTTTTCTTACAATCCTGAAGAATTTAAAAAAATTTTTACATTTTTTGCAAATGCCATATCATTCAGTTTGCGATAGTTCTCAACTTTATTTTACATTGAATTTATTCATCTGAAAAAAACTTGATTACTACAAAATTTATCAGATATTGTAGTGTGATTATTTATTTTTATGACAGGTTAAATAAGCACTTGCTTTTTTGTATTTTTTTAAGTCATTGGAGGTACGACTTCAGTATGATGTTGAAGATATTATTACCCCTGAACCAGAAACAAGTCCCCCATTTCCAGATATCTCATCCCAGCTTCCTTCTTCGAGGAGTCTTTCCGGGAGCACTAACACTGTGGCTAGTGAAGGAGTAACAAGGGACAGTATCCCATGCCTCAAGTAAGAGATGCTATCTGGTTTTTAAACACATTTACATATTAATATAATTTCATAACCCTGTACCAAATAAAATCACTTTTCTTTCTTAAGTTGTCAAGTGATCTATAATCTAGCAAGGGATGTCATGGTCTTTTCTTCGAAGATCTATGAAGAGGGTAAAATATTTTTATCCTTCACTTAATTATTCATATATTTTCTTCCAAGGGCAACCCTAAAGAAAACATGACTTTGATAAAATGGGAAAAAAATGGCAGGGCAGAAACTTGGTCACTTGTTGGTATTTTCAAATTGACAAAGTATGTTTAGGGAATATCTTCAGCCCTTTCAGAATCAAAAAGAAAACGACATTTACTTACTACTATAGGAGAGTACAATGTTAGGGAAAAAAGGATTTCTGTCATGATTGATAGGCTTTTGCATGTTATTTCTTTCTCTTTTTTAACTAATACTATTTGGTAATAAACTGTGTTCTCTCGCTGTATCTAAACAAAGCTCATGTCATAATCAAATAAAGCTTAAGTTTATTCAAGCCATAGCAATATTTGTCTAAATTGTTTGTATGCTCTTTGGTAATAGGGTATAAAAGGATGCAGTTCCCGTAAATAACTACTATTACTTTATACAATCAAACATGATGTTTCTAGAGTTAGCTAGTGGGAAAATTGAGCCTAAACGGGGAATTTCTCTGACCCCCATGTGAAAATATCTGAATCTGCTACTCAAGGAACTTTAGACAGCTAATTTTCTAATATCTATTAAAAATTTTAGGGATAAGATTTCAGGAACCAAAAACAGTTTACAATTAGTAGTTGCTATCATTGATAATGGTCATCTATTCCAACCCCCTCCCCTACAACTTTTCCTGTGACGTAAAAAGAAGAAATATAAGCATGCATTATTAGGAAGAAAATCTACAAGGAAGAAATATCATCATAAAATTTTAGCTCCGTTAAACCTTTCATAATGTATAATTTCTCACATTTAATTTTCATTTAATTGATTTTGCTTCATTTAATTGATTTCTATTGAAATGAAACCAGAAAGAGAAAAAAGCTCGACAAAGCTCAAGAAGGCACTGTAGATTGATTTATTAACTAAGACCCATTACTACAATGTGGGTCTTTTAATGAACTAAATATTTATCTATAAAATAAAAAAAAGTTTTTAAATTTAAAAGACAGGAATTCAAAAGGTAGGGATGAGAGAGTGATGAAATCAATATAAATAGTGGAGAGGAAGTAAGTGCTAACAAGTGGAGAGGCATATGGTAAGCATTTGAAAAGTAGTAGAGACAATTTTAAGGATAATCAAAAGAACAAAAGGGAAAAATTAGTGTAATCCTATTTTATGTATATAAGCTCACAGGGACCAAGCAGCAGAACTGATCTAAGTATATTATTCTGCGAATTACATTATATTAAAAGTGGTTCTTGAGTTTTGTATAATCCATGCTTTGCTAAATTATATGTTGAAACTTATCCCTAAGGCACCTTTCTGTTGCTGTATTTATACTCCCACATACATTAGATAATGAGTAAGCATTTCGACTAGCCAACTGTTCATTTTTTACAATACTGTAATTATCAATATACATATGTTTGTGCAGTTTTGTATTATTTTATTGCCTTTGTGCTTCCTAGTGTATAAAATGAGTAATCATCATAGGCCTCATTGAAAAGATGAGAGTAAAACAAAAACTTGAAGGAGGTAAGGAAGTTAGCCAAGTTAATATCTGGGCAAAGAGCATTCCAAGCAGAAGGACCAGCTAGAGCAAAGTCCCTAAAGTGCCTGGTGTGTTTGAAAAATAGTAATAAGATCAGTGTAGCTAGAGCAAAGGGAGAAGCCAGAAGCGGGGAAGGAGAGGTAGAAAGCAGTAGGAGATGAAGTCAGATGTGCTAGAGAGCCAGATCACTTAGGACCTTGTAGGGCTTTTATTCTGAATTAAATTAAATGGGGTTTTGAGCAGAGAACTGACAGGATCAGACTTAAATTTTAAATGGATTGCTGTGGCAGCTGAATTGAAAAATAGGTTTTGGGATGAAAGACAAGGGTAGAAGTTGGAAGACCAGTTAGGAGGCTATTGCAGTTAATTAGAGATGATGATACAGGAGTCCATGGTTAGCAAATAAATACAGGTGCCCAGTTAAATTTGAATTTCAGGTAAGCAATGAATTTTTTTTCATCTAATTATGTCACAAATGTTGCATGAGACATACTTATCCTAAAGGAATTATTTATTGGTTATCTGAAATTCATTTTTATTGTGCCTCCTGTACTGTTATTTGGTCCTTGTAACTAGGGTGGTAGCAGTAGATAAGTAAAAAGTAGTCAGATTCTGGGGATATTTTGATGGTAGCATGACAGCATTTGATAAAATTTTTTATGTGAGGTATGAAAGAAGGATAAGTGAGGGATGACTGAAGCTTTTTAATTGAATTGCTGGATGATTGAAAGTTGCTATCATCTGGAATAAAGAAGGCTGCAGATAGAGTAGTTCTGGAAGGAAGAGCAGGAATTCAAGTTTTGAATATGTTGAACTCTAAAGCTGGGTGGTAGTTTGATGGTCATTTTTTGGTTATGATTCATAGCTTACACGTATGTAATAAAATTATATAAGAAAAATAATTTACAATTTTATCCTCAAAAGAAAGAAGGAAGTGATGGAGGTCAGTTGAAGTTGTGGACCTAACTGATTGAAAAGCTACTTAATAGCAATCAGAAGCGACTCAGTCTATTTTGGAGAACTTGAAGACACTGTCCACCTGTGTGCTGCCCCCAGGGCTTGGTGTTATGTATTTCTATAGGAAGTTTCTATATATCTTTAAGATAAGCTTGAGCATGCTTATTTAAGCTGTATGCTCCAGGAGTAGTGATACCACAATTTTTTTTTTTCTTCCAGTGTTAAGACCCGACCAGTGAGGATGCCTCCAGGTTATCAAGCAGAACTTGTAATTCAGTTGGTGTGGGTGGATGGTGAACCTCCCCAACAGATTACTAGTCTTGCTGTAAACTCAGCCTATGGAATGTAAGTAACTAAATGACCTTTCTAATTTATATTCTTTAATATGTTTGATATATTTAGATGTTTCTTTTAAAATACTTAAGTGAAATGCTAAATATGGAAAGAAGCCCTTTCCTGGAATTTTTCTTAGTGAACTTGATAGGAGAAAAATAATTTAATATAAACTGTGGTTATTTGACTTTTTAAAAATATCTAACTATGTTAGCATCTCCTCTTTGATATTAAGAGGTTGTTAGGATATTATTACTTTTATGCTAGACCTCGTCATTATATCCTATATGTCTCATGATTTTTTGTTTGTTTTTGTATTTTCTATCCTTAGCCTCCTTGTGTTTCATTTTGCATATGTTCTTCTGACTTGTCTTTTAGAGTTCACTAATTCCCTCTTCAACTATGTCTACTCTGTTGGTAGATCCAACCTTGGAGTTCAATTTCAGTCATTACATTTTTCAGTTCTAGACCTTCCATTTAGTTCTTCTTATAGTTTCCTATTCTCTTCCTAAAGTATCAGTCTAGTCATTTATTTTTATGGATATGTTGAATACAGTTGTATCTGGTATCTACTTTTTATTATTTCTCTTGATTTTTGGTCATATATTCTCTTTATGTATGCTAGTTTTGTTTTTGGATTGAGATATGAACATTATATAAAGAACACTGTAGAGATAACTTGAGGTTCTGTATGATGTCATCTTCCTCCAGAAAGTATTTGAATTTCCTATGGCAGTCTAGGCTAAGAGCCAATAAAAGACCCAAACCCACATAATCCAATTAGACATCATGTATTTTAAGGTTGGGTTCTAATCTCTTTAAAGGCTAACTTAATTCCAACTAATCCTATTCCTACATTGTAGCCTTCTGTAGAAGTCGTATCAAATTATACTCCCATCATCAATATTTGAAAATAACTGGTTCCCCACAACCATTCTAAGAATATTATATAACCAAACTTTTTGATCCCTGTCAATTTGCTAGGTAAAAATAGTATGTCTTTATAATAATAGGCATTTCTCTTATCTTAAGTGAAATTGAACATCTTTTCCTTTACTGTGATCTTTCTCTATATATTCTTTGTCCATTTCTACAGAGTCATCTGTCTTTTTCTTATATACTTGTGTAAGCTCTTTACATATTAGGGAAGTTGGATTTTTCTCTTTGATATAATTTGCAGGTATTTACACAACTTTTGTTTGCTTTATGTCTTTGTTTAGAGTGGTCCTTTCCTATGAATAACTTTTAAAACTTCTTGTGTAATTCCATTTTTTTATTATCTTTTATGGCTTTAGATTTTGTGCCAAAGTTAGAAAGGCATTCCTCACTCTAAGGAAATAAAAATATATTATATCTCTTAATATGTTTGCTTCTTTTCTATATTTAAATCTTTGATATATCTGGAATTTATTTAGGTTTCAGATGTGAAATAGGTATTAAATTTTATTTCTTTCCTAATGACCAGATGTTGTGCCAAAAACATTTACTGAATACTTCATCTTTTCCCTACTAATTTGGAGTCAATTTTAGTAAAATAATACATTTCCTTGTATATTTGGCTCTATTCTGTACTTCTCACTCTGCCCCTAAGCTAAGTTTGGTGCACTCCAAAAGAACTCCTAGAAGCCATCAGGAAGAGGGGAATACCTGAAAAGAAGAAAATTGATCCTATCTTGTGTTCTTGAAGTGTATGTTAGCATAGATTTTGAGTGTTTGCTTCTTGACCAGAATATTCTTTGACAGGGAAGCTGGCAGTAACAGTCTATATAAGAAGGGAAGTAAGGAAGGCAGAGTGGAACAGACTATAGTTCCATTATTTGATAAGGCAAGAACATGTGATTGTCCTTTAGCCCAAGTATTAAATATGTAAGGTGACTGAGATCAAACCATTTCAGGGTTCCCTACCCAAGAGGTTGATCTACAAAGTCAAGGAGATCTCAGATTAAGAGATTATGAAGGTATATCACCAACTTCAGAAGCTACGGGATATTGCGTAGCCCAAAAGTGTACTCAAGTAAACTCCACCAGGATTTTAAGGAATAAATAATACTAATATGCAAAATTTTCCTGAGAATTGATAAAGAGAAAATCATGCTCATGCCATTTTATGACATATATGTTGTTCTAGTCAGGGTTCTCTTGGGAAACAGAATCAACAGGAGATATCTGTTAAAAATATAAGATTTTATAGGAGTCTCTCACGTGACCGTGGGGATGCACAAGTCCAGGTTCCTCAGGCAGGCTGCAAGG